>QRFB01000294.1:51210-80525 GCA_008931105.1 Oenanthe javanica
GAAAAAATAAAAGTCACCGGAATATATCACATATGGTATGCAAACTGATTGTTGGGAGATGGAGAAAAATGTGGTGAAGTTAGATTTGAAAAAAACTTCACTAATTAACGGGAAAAATCAAATTAAAAACGGAGGGATTATGTGGGATTAGGTGTATGAGGGTGTATTTGATTTGTGTGTGGATGCACCCCCTTGCCATTAGATTAGATTGAATATGTGGTGTAAATCTTATTTTCTATTTTCTATTCTAAGTTATTTTCTATTTGAGCAGGACCCTATATATATATATATATATATATATATATAACCAAATGCAATTCAATACAATTTTTTTGAAAAAAATAATTGAAATTACTCGTAATTACTTTTGAAATCAATTTTAGTTATATTAGATTGCATTTATTACACAACCGTATTTTTGTAAAAAGAAATTAAAAATCATACTTTCATAAAATAAGAAAAATGTATTTTTAATAAAAAAAATAAAAATTTGATATTTTTAAAAAAAACCCCAACTTTTAATAACTCCATCAAACGTTTCCCATAAAAAATATATCATCAAATAATAATGTGTTATAAAAGTATGGGTACATATTGAGGGGAAAATGTGTTTGAAGTTGAATAGGAATGACCGGACAATCGACCAAACATTTATTGCTTCAATTTTAATAATATAGTATAAATATTAAAAATTCCACCAACCAATATTATAAAGTATGATGTATAATAACTTATTTTTAATTAATGTTGAACAGATACTAGTAATCCTTAGGCTAAATAAAAAAAAGTGTTATAAAAGTATGGGTAAATATTGAGGGGGAAAACTCTTACAAGTAATAACTTATATTAACTCCAGTTGGAGGCTATTGGATCATTTAATCCAGGTGAAGCCCAGCCCAATAGGCCCAAAACACAAGAACCACTTTGATTTCTGCTTGCATCATTAGCAAAACCCTTAAACCCTAGTCCTCATCTCCATCTTCATCTTCCAATTCAAATACACCTATACATACAAATACACACACATACATACATACATATACACATACTTACACCACTAAAGTTCCAATCTTTATTCTCCAAAGATGGGGAAATCACTCAAAAAGACCACAAAACCATCATCGGGCCCCACACGCGGCGGCGGGAAGAAGCGGTTCTCAATCGAGCACGACACGTTCTTCGATAACGACAAGAAGCGCCGCCGCAATTTCGAAGACGATAACATCGAGAGCAGCGATGAAGATGAGCTCGAAGACGCTGCGAATGAAGAGGAAGGAGAGGAGGAGGAGGTGGAGACTGCGGCGGAGGNTAACGACAAGAAGCGCCGGCGCAATTTCGAAGACGATAACATCGAGAGCAGCGATGAAGATGAGCTCGAAGACGCTGCGAATGAAGAGGAAGGAGAGGAGGAGGAGGTGGAGACTGCGGCGGAGGTGAGGAAGCGAATAGCGGAAGCGCATTTGGAGAAGCTGAGAGCTGCGATGAAAGAGAATGGTGAAGGAGAGAGTGATGATGATGATGATGATGAGGAGAGAGATAGGGAAGGGGAGAGAGATACGTGGATTGCGAATGTGTTGCAACAAGAGCAGCTTGAGGAGAGTGGTCGTGTTAGGAGATTAATCGCTTCCAGGTATATAATGTAATGTCGAANTGATGAGGAGGAGGAGAGAGATAGGGAAGGGGAGAGAGATACGTGGATTGCGAATGTGTTGCAACAAGAGCAGCNTGATGAGGAGAGAGATAGGGAAGGGGAGAGAGATACGTGGATTGCGAATGTGTTGCAACAAGAGCAGCTTGAGGAGAGTGGTCGTGTTAGGAGATTAATCGCTTCCAGGTATATAATGTAATGTCGAATAATGTGTTTGTGTTTGTGTGATGATAATGTGATGTGGTGATGGATGAGTTTATTATGTTTTTGGATGTTGCGTTGATTTATGAATTTAGTGAATTGTAATCGTAAAATTAGAGTAGCTATATAATGCGGATGTGTAATTGTATGGGAACAATGTGATGTGTATAAAGTTAAGTTTTTGCTATACTAAGACAAAGACTAATTATTTATTTGTTAATAAAATAGTAGCTAAATTATGTTTATATTGACTTTTAATTAAATAAAATTAGGTTGCCTATCCTTTTTTATGGATAAATGTGAATGTTTTTGTCTGGCGCAGCTATGTAATTTCGATTTGGAATCTATTTCTAGAATGCAGTCTTTGGACAAATGATCCTAATATTAATTATCCGACAGTTGTTTGACGTAATGCAATGCAGTTGTTCCTAATTTCCCATCCTAATGACTATTATTTTGTTTCTAAGATTGTTGACATGGGTGGATATAATTGACTGTAATTGGTATATCTAAGAATGTAATTGGTCCTCACATACTCTTGATGTACGAAAGTCAGTAATGTAAATAGGTTTTGTTTATTGTATCCAGGGTACAAAAGCCAGAAACAACTCAGGGATTTCGCGTTTTAGTAAAGCATCGGCAGTCTGTAACGGCAGTAGCTCTATCTGAAGATGACTTGAAGGGGTTTTCAGCTTCCAAGGATGTTACTATTGTTCAGTGGGATATAGAAAGTGGGAAGACTGAAAAATATAAATGGCCGAGTGATGAAATACTGAAATCTCATGGTTTAAAGGATCCACAAGGTCGAGCAGTAAAACACAGCAAACATGTTTTAGCATTGGCCGTTAGCTCTGATGGCCGCTATTTGGCTACTGGTGGTTTAGATCGTCATATTCATTTATGGGATACTCGATCACGAGAGCATATTCAGGTAAGCAGTCATATTCAGAAACCTAATTAAGGTTGTAATTGATGCTTTATGCCAGATTATAATATTATATCTAATAGCGTCTTTCTTCTGATTCACATATAGTAAGCCATGCAAAGATCTAAAATATAGTTATTTTCTTGTCAAGGGTGTTGTGGAAATTGATCTCTGTCTTTAAACTTCTAGGAATCTGTATATAACAATATGGAATATTATGTGGGTCATATATTTCATATCTAGTTATTTGCCTCAGAAATACTTTAGCATGATATTGTCTGTCGTGGAAGTCTGTTACAAATAAAGATAAGTCCATCAGGCTTGTTTCTGTCTTGCTCTTAGCCTCTTACTGATTGAAGTTTGGCACTTATTCATCTTGCAGGCTTTTACAGGCCATAAAGGACCAGTGTCATGCTTGACATTTAGACAAGGTACCTCAGAATTGTTTTCTGGTTCATTTGATCGAACAATCAAAATTTGGAATGCAGATGACAGAGCGTACATAACAACACTATTTGGTCACCAGAGTGAAGTATTAACAATTGATTGCCTGAGAAAAGAGCGGATCTTGACTGTTGGACGTGATCGAACTATGCACTTGTGGAAGGTATATATTTATATGCCTCTCACTCTTCTTTTATTTTCTTTTCAGTTTCCATGCTCTTAAATCTTCTGAAGTTTAGCTGAAGTACTGTATACCATAAGAAATTGTAAAACCCTATAAGATCCTTTAGGTATTAATTTTTTTATTAGGTCTTTACCTATTATAACTTGCAGTGAATGAGCCAGGTATCTTGTCTGAAGAGCCAAACTCTAGATTTCATGAATGTCATATTTTGAGTGTGTACAATCCGTTCTAAATGAAATTCGTTACTAGCACGTAGTATATGTTTATTCAACTATTAGGATTCATACTAAAGATTAAGTGGATAGCAGGAGAAAATTAAAGAGGCCAAAAATACTAATCAAACTTATGTTTTTAATTGTTGATAAAATGGAGAAATAGAAATAGATTGAAACTACCAAGATTAAACATATAAGCAAACAATTAAATGAATACAATTTTGAATAAATAACATGTAATGAGAATTTTTAATAATAAATTAGGGAAACTATAACAAATGATTAATGATTAATTATGTGCTATACAAATTAGACATATACAATAAGGCCATGAAATTAATTATAGGTAGAGATCTAAAGATAAGATGTGACGAATTAGGGAGAGAATGTTGTGTTTTGCGGTATAACTGAACCCATAAGCTCGAGTAGAAGTGATGTGAAACCGGCTGAACTGAAGCGTCTATCTGATAAATTTTAGGGTGGCAGGCTTTCTCCCCTTGGCCTTTTTCCACCACTGATAACTTGATATATGTATGTGTCATGTGTCTATTTACCGGTGGATGAAAATTCTTATTTTTGAGGGTTTGCTCTACAGGCTGAAGTTTAATTGTCTCTCATTTTTTTGGGTTTGTGGGAGGTGTTTCACCTTCTACTCTATGTTACTTAGACTCGGGTACAGAGTGTCCGACATGTATTCGAGTATCGGACTCGATATTTCTAAAAATATAAGACAAGGGGACACTATCTGAATTTTAGACATGGGTATGGGGGCACAACATAATATATTAATAATTATTATAATATATTTTTTATTCATAATAAATTAGGGACAAAATCCAAATTTAATGTTAACATTTTTTTACTTCTTTCTCTATGGAAGTGTGAATGAGTTTAAATATAATTTGACTGATGCAAGTAAAATTACATATATAAATTTCTTTTTGTAATATATATTTATTACTTAAAACTTGGATATTTAAAAGTTGATTTAAATTAAATAATGTCAAAAAAAATCTTACACTCCAAACAAAATACAAAATATAAAATAAATTGTTGAAGTTAAAATACAAAATATTATAATATCTATATCAATTAGCATTATATTTATATTACTATACAATATACTTATAAAGTTAAAATTTTAGATGAACAATACAGGCATACGGCTCTTTTTTGAAACTATACAGGCATACGAGTCTTTTTTGAAACTATACAGGCATACAACTCTTTATATACGATTGGGATTCTGAACACAAGATATATTATATATTAATAATTAATGCACAAATCGAGGCACTATCTTTTACTCAGCCTTCTGTGCTTTTCTCTTTCATTCACCAAACTCCACAGCCCCGTCTTGGCATTTTTTCTCTTTCCTCCTTTTAACAGTTGCCAGAATTATTGATGTTGCCGGAATCAGTAACCGGAGCGTGACCTATACAGTTATGGGTCGACGTGACCTATATAGTTATGAGTCGACATCAACCAGATGCAGAGATGTTTCACTTGTATTTTTACCAGCGGCGAGGTCGAAGGGTCGAGTTTTAGATGGCGAATCCGGCACGTTTTCCGGGTCGTGTCCCGTGTCAGGTTGGGTCAACACGGGTACGGCCACCGAAGTGACGAGTCGGAGTAACATAGCTTCTACTTGACAGGGTGAGGGGGTTGCAACGTCTCTTAAAGTGATTGCTCTTAATGGATCACCTTATCTAGTCACATAACTAAGCGAAATAGTGACGCATATAAGCTAAATGAGTAATCATTCATTTTTAGGTTTGTTCAAGGTGTGGTTCTATTTGATTTTTATTTTTCATGCAATAATCTGATAAGATAAAGTAATGAAAAGACTGAATGATGTTTAAAATCTATACATATTGTTATAGCATGTAAACCTAAACTGACCTTAACAAGCAAAAAAAATAGATTTTGTAAAAGGCATGCCTGATCCTTATTAATTTCTTTGAAATAAGGATCTTTGTCCAAAGCATACTAAAAGTTTAGAACTTTCAGGGAAGGAAAAAGGTTGCAGAGCTTAAATAAGCACACATAAATGGTTTATCGTACTTTATGGCCTTGTTTCTTTTTACCACATTAATGCATTTTTTTTTACTTCACCAAACAGGTGCCAGAGGAGTCTCAATTAATATATCGTGCTTCAGTCTCATCATTAGAGTGCTGTTGTTTTATTAGTAATGATGAATTTTTATCGGGCTCAGATGATGGAAGTATTGAGCAGTGGACTGTATTGCGGAAGAAGCCAGTTCACATTATTAAAAATGCACATGCTTTGCAGACTTTAGACAAGTTGGAACACAGTGAAGATATAAGACTATCAAATGGGCATAAAGGTGAAAGTCAAAGTCTGTTCAATATTTTACTTAAAGTAACGCACTGGTGGAGTTTTTTACATGGTTGGATTATGTTTGCACCAATATGTAACTTGACTATATATGTACTTTGTGAAAATCTAATCCTGTATTAATCGAAATTTGATCATATCTGTAGGAACAATCCCTGCAGAAAATGGCATAAATGAAAACCCATGTTTGTCTGCGCATTCCTGGGTTGGATCTGTTGCTGTTTGCAGGAACAGTGATCTTGCTGCCTCAGGAGCTGGTAATGGTGCAGTTCGTTTGTGGGAAATTGAAAGGGAAAGCAAAGGCCTTCGGCCATTGTTTGAGCTTCCTTTGGTAAGCTACTAAGCTTGCATCTTGCTACACTTTTATTTTTGAGCTAATATGAAATGAGTGGATATATAGTTCCTGCCATGGTATTGTGTACTTTCAGGTGAACAATAGTTAAATGATTGTCTAGCCACCTAGTATGTGGAATATCATGGTTTGCAGTACGGTGATTTGATATATTGCTTTCAAAGATCAGTAAAACAAATCTAGTCTTTGCACACAAGAATGAAGAATTATAGATTAGTATTGCGCCAAGTCACAAACTAGGAATATGGCCTCTGTCCATAAATGTATTTCATTCCATGTTGTGTTGTCAGACTGGCAGTTTTGAGAGTTTTAGATTTTAAGCTGAGAATCCAAGTAGGAGTTTGGAAAGCTCAATGTTTTGATTACATTTTTGTTTTAAGATAATTGTGAATTTGTTTTTGGATCATTCGATGTGTACAAAAATAGTACATATTCAAGAGAACATTGTTGCTTCCATTACTTTCTTATCTTTGCACTCCAGGAATTGATCTTCGGAATTGACATTGCCATTACAACTTACTGTAACCTTGCATTTATAAACTGCTGTGTTTGCTTTAAATTCCACTATAAACACATCCAACAAAATAATTTTTAGTAGACTCTGGTGCAAGTCATCAACTTTGAAAGAGGGTCCAAGTTCAGTTTACCTACATGACTAGCTAATATTGTTCTGAATTAAGGGTATTATTATAATGTCATGCGGTTGCAAGGTCATTTGTGGGATTTGGTACAAGCTGGATCACCTTCTGTTTTTTGTTGAATGCAGGTTGGATTTGTAAATTCTTTGGCGTTTGCGAAATCAGGAAGGTTCCTGGTTGCTGCAGTAGGTCAGGTAAGAAATATATCTTTTTGCTGATACTTTGCCTCATAGTTATAAATACTTTTGCCTGTTAATGATGTTGATAAGCAGGATTTTAGTTATTAGGTTTTTTGCTTGCAGTTTTCTTTATATTATCATTTATACTGTAATTTTTTCACATTGTAATTGTTTAGATCACTACCATGCTGACATAACATTATATGCAGGAACCACGTTTAGGAAGGTGGGGACGTGTTTCGGCTGCTCGAAATGGGATTGCTTTACATTCTTTGCAACTTTCAGATTAATTGCACATCTAAGCTCTTCAGTTTTGCGCTAGATTCATTGAAGTTGAAAAGGAAGTATCTTTACCTTGTAACCTTTAAAATTTTGATAATGGTTGAGATGACTTCGGATGACTGATGGCCTAGGCAAAGTTAGGTATTGGTTATTTATGTACTTTCACAATTTTTTCCCAGACCTTGTGATATAATCAGATGCAGTTATACGTCAGTATGATAAAAGAGGGTGGATATTATCATTTATCTGTTTTCTCCATTTGTGTTTTTTGCCTGGCGTATTGTTGGGGAAGTCTTCATCAATCCTTATGTGAAAATTGATGCAATTCTACTTGGTTGCTGAGAACACTTACGTTTATGAAGATTATTGCTCATGTATTCTTTTGATAACACCGATATTCTGAACAAAGAATTTGGCATTCAAACTAAGCAAAATCTAGCAACGAAAAGTAGCAGGTTACCAAGACAAAGTGTGGTATAATAGCTGTGCAGGACTACCATTCTGTATGTACAACTGCATTAAATAAAATATAAGGTTTGATGCCTGCGAATGGATCTTAATATAATTGCATTGCCTCTGAGTTACTGATATGATATACTGATTGAAGAGTTTAACTTTAGTATGACACATCAAGAATTGTTTTGAAATAGTAGTAAAATACTTTTGAGTTGGCTAAACTAGGTATGAATACATTCAGGTAAATAGTTGGATTGAATCAACTTACATGAATTATCATCGACCTAAATAAAGATCGTCAAATCAGTTTGTCAAATTAGAGTTAAAATTTGATCAAATGATACCTAATTATGTAATAAACTCGACTTAGTAATATATTTCTCCAATTAGACTATGATGAGATAATATTTTTTTTTTTTGCCAAACGAGAAATATTTTCGTTGAATATAGTATAATAATTTTATAAAAAAATTTGAGGGTCAAATGAAAAAATAATATAATATAAATTTTATAAGAACATGTATAATTTATATAATTATCAGATCTACTATTTCAGATTATTTTTCATTGGATTTAATATTTCAGATTATTTTCAATTAAATTTTCAGGTCATTATCGAATATAATATTTCAAATTATTTCCGGTTAAATTTTCAGTTTTGGTCATTTTTGAGTTGAATCGATATCGATTCAGACTATTTCAGATTCCAGTTCAGATCTTCGTATCCAAACCCATCTTGCCATGTCTAGGTATGAACAATTAACTTGTTTAAAATAAATAAGTCATAAGATAGAAAAAGTATACATGAACTTCAACAGCTACATATAATAATATGATATCTGCAACCTACCATTCCTAAATAAAATTTGTTGCCAACATAAAAAATAAAAATAATATGACCAACTAGCTAGTGCTACAAACGGTGATGAAATTATTGAACAAAAAGTAATCATTTGCAATAATAAATCTTTGTATACCAATCTTCCCTTCATATTTTCCTCAACAAAGGGACAAGATACAAAGCTGCCAGCAACCTAGGAGTTGGGGGAAAGAATGATCAGCACTATCTGACTATAAAGCCAATGTACAGTAAGATTCAGAAAATTACATCTGACTATATGAAACAGAATTCCATCAAGTGCGGTTCCTTTTCAAACTTGATTTATGCCGTATTCACTATAAATGAGAAAGCGCAAGTGAAATGAATTTGATAATTCATATTTACAGGCACCTTATTTTTCTACTTCGAGTTCTGCAGCTCCTGATGTGACTACTGCTTCAGCAGGTTTATCAACATTGCTTGACGAGCTTAAAGTCCCAATTTCTTCTGACGGTTGACATACAGGGGATGAAGTATCATCTCCTGGTTCTGGCAATCCTCTGATGTTACTTTTCTCCCCATCAATTTGCTGACCAGCAGATGATGGAGAATTGTCTGTCTTATTGGCTGAAGACTCATCTGTCTGATTGGTTAAAGCATCATTGTCACGAGATTCTAGCTCCACTTTTAACTCATCATTTGGCGAAGCCAGGGGAGTATCATCTACACTCGAAAGTTCATTAATATCAGTAGATGCTGGTGCAACAGGTACTGTAGTTGCATCAGTCTTTTCAGCGGACTGTGTAATTGAATTATGTGTATCAACATTGGCAGCTGCATCAGATAATTCAGTAGAGTTGGCAGCTGCAATGGATNTTGTAGTTGAATTATGTGTATCAACATTGGCAGCTGCATCAGATAATTCAGTAGAGTTGGCAGCTGCAATGGATGATTCTGCAGAATCAGGATGTACATCAGTTGGTTGAAGAGAATCAGAACTTTCCCTCCATTCTACCCATACAGGTGGCTTTTCAATCTCTGTGGCTGTCAATTCTTTTGAATCCTTGGACAGACCGCCAAGTGAAGAATTATCCACAGTGGTCTCCGCAGGTACCTCAGATGTTCCACAATCTGTCAAACCATCACCGATAACCTTATCATTGACTGCCTTATCAGTAACATCAGCCTCCTCCGTATACGGTGAAGGTGAAGCAGCAACACCAGTCGTCCCCTCATTATTTGTTTTCCCGTCCTCAAAAGCAAACCAGTTAGAATTCGTAAAGAGGGATCCGCTGAAAAACAATTGATGTAAAGAGAGCTATCAATGGCCGAAAGATGGCATCAGCATTCTCATAAAGTTGGACAGTAGGAAAGCTTAAACAAGAAACTTCATAATGCAGATATTACAAAAGTAGCACATCACAACCAACATGGTTCCCATTTAACGTCTACAACAAATAGTTTACCTTTCTTGGTCATCTCCTAGCCGAAGTGATGAAATTACGACTTCAGCCGATTCATCATCAAAGTAGACATCCTGCCAAAAACAAATTCTAAGAATTCAATGCAGATACTTAAGTATAAACACAAAATATGTTACCAACATAATCAGCTATCTACAGAAACAGTTCACAGTAGGCAGAGCTCATATTAGAAGCTTGAACTGCATCATCCTAATGCAAAGCTAAAACTGTCCCTGGCTGTCCATATATAGACCACATGTAAATTATGTAACCATAGACAAAATATGAGAAACATCAACAGTGTCTGCTTGGGAAGCAGGTAATTGCAAATAATAATCATAATATAACAATGACAGAAATTATGATGGGAACATAGAAATCACTTGAAGCATTCATCTATATATTTATATACCTCTTGCACATTCCCCACATATTCTCATGTGATGCGATTGTCACACTGATAATCTCAGCCAGAATGACGAGACTAATAATTTCTACTTTGCCAAAAGTGTAATGATTTTTTGCAGTGTGACTAGTAAATTTAATGTATCGAGGTTTTATCTGATACGACTTCCCTGCTATCCCTAACTTAAGCTAGATCGTGAGAATAACATGCCAAACAAGTTATTTTGTTTTTGAGATGCAGTGCAGATGCGAAGATCAAAATATTTAGTAGGGTAGTGTACGGTCATGCATCTTACGGTATGAGAGGCAAAAGGAATATTGTGCCACCAAAAAAAAGGGATAATGCAGCTTTCAAAAAAGTGGCTTCCACATTTAATGCAAACACATACATCTTATTGGTAACATGTGATGAAAATAGAGCTCGTCACTAAAGACCAACCAAAACATACCTCGTCATCACGTTCCAGTGAGCCATGAGCCTACACGAGCAGTAAAAATGTGTTAAAAAGGGACAAAGGGTGTGAATCATGATATATTTTAAGTGTAAAAAATAGTCAGTACACACTAACATTATGTATGGCATACAAATAATATTTTGAGTGTAATTTAACTTGGGACCAAGGAGAAAAGACGGAGTGAAATTTATTCAGACATATAGAACATAGACCAAGGAGAAAAGACGGAGTGAAATTTATTCAGACATATAGAACATACAGCACAGTACAACAATAAACATTTGAAAAACAAAGTTATCTTTATGAATGGCTATGAAGTGTTGTAGTATATATATTCTGTCCAATGTGGCAGCAATTCCATGTGTAATTTGAGAGCAACCTTTCAATTTGTAGAGCAAACATATAAACTATGTAAGCACCATAAGAAGCATCGCTAGTAGCACAGCCAATACCTCTTCATTGTCGTCATTGTTATATATGCCATATCTAAAAGCCTGGCTAAGATTGTTTGCTAGGGCTGCAACATCATAATCTCTGTCTTGATAATCATCATCATCACTGTCTCTAGTCCTGTCCTGTAGAGCTGTGGGCCTCCTGTTATGATCAGTGACAGAGACAACACATCAACATAATCAAAATGAAAGACATATAAGAAGATCGCAAACAAGAGAGGAACAATTATAATTAAGTACCCACCCACAAGCCCATTGATAGACATTTTCTAATGTGTTGCGCTTCAGTAGAACATTGGAATACCAATCTGGCCATTCACTAGTTTCCTGTCAAAGAGAGAAGTTATCAAAACATAGAAAACTTATAGCGAGAAAAAACAGAAAAAGCAATCAATATAAAATTCAGCAAAAAAAAACCCCCACAGTTTTACTGGTGTCCCTTGGTATAAAACCGAAAACACTAATATAGAAACACACTTCAAATAATGTGGAGAAAACATGAACACGAAACCAAAAATATTGATGATGCATATGTTTAGCATAATAGAGAAGGAAATCAACATACATGATTAAATACATCTTTACTATCTATACTATATTATTATAACCGAATTTGAGATCTTTTGTTGTCGGTTTGGTTAATCCAAAATTTGGTTATCCCAATATTTTTATATATTATATCTAAATTATATCCTAAAATTTATATACTTATATTAAGAATCCTATTTACGATTTAAATTTTATGTAATATAGTTGTATCAAATACAACCTATTTACAAAACTCAGTTTCACCCATAGTTGCACGATTCGTGGGTCAATCTATGGAACCCAAATCCAGTTCCCTCGTTCCGGAACATGATTCCTCTTCGACCCGGATCGCTGGGTTCCCGCTCCAGTTCGCCAACTCCGACGAACCACCTTTAACTCCGGCAATCATATGTGAAAAGAAGGAGAAAAGAATAAAAAAGAAGATAAATTTATACCATCTAGATTGAAATTATTTTTGAAAGGTAAATTTGTAAGAGGAATAAGAAAAGGAAGGAGTTGGGAAGATGATGTAGATGGAAGAGAAGACACACCAAAACACACGAGACATGCCTTGAAATTAATGTTGCAGTCTCCTAAATTAGTTTATGCTTAAAATATGAGATGAAGTAATGACTAAAATAAAATCTCTTATTCAAGCTTCTAAATAGTGGCAGAATAGTCATTGGTGTTATTTAATATATATAATTTTTAATAAATATATATTATTAAAAAGGGATCCTCATATCGATCCGCGAACCCGATTCATTACTCATCGTACCCGATTCACTCAAGTTAACGTCTCACGTACCCGTACTCATACCACGTACCCGATCGTTCCACGATCCGTGCAACTATGGTTTCACCACCGCTCAAACTCTTTAATTCATTTAAAATAACCAATTAATTAAATCTCATGATGATATAATATTATTATTCTTCCATCTTAAAGCCGAAACATTAAAAGTTTGGTAGTCGGCCAGTATTTGGGTTGGATAATTATTATTAGGCCTAATTTTTAAACATTAATCTCCTAACTAAAACACATCTCACATTAATCTCCTAACTAAAACACATCCCTATAAAACACACAACCATTATCCTACTAAAATACAAATAGAAATAAAGTATATGAAAAATTATATAAAATATATCATAAAACATCAAATAAAGTTTAAATTATTATTATAAAAAAATAAAAATAAATTCAAATTATTTAAAAAATATTAAAATACTAAAAAAATTCGATCCGTGCATCGCACGGGATATATGCTAGTATGAGGTTAAAACTAAAGACTAATAATCTTCGACTCTCATTAAACATAATCAAAAAATAATACTTGCAAATATCACACATGAAAAATTCGGGGGAAATATAAATACCAAACACCGGTCTGAGGGAATGTGCCCAATATATTCCAGATTATGACACAATAGATTACAATATAGATGACAATTGACAATCAGCCACAGATATGAGAAATCAACAGTTAAATTAATCTGTATCCTTTCGTTTAGTTTCAATATTCAGTATCTAAAACAATCCTATAGATGATCCCTAACGAACTCATGGCCAGGAGGACCTTCATAAAATTTAGGGAACAGAAAGATTAAAAAAAAGTTTAATGCATGCTGAATCATAAGAAATGAAAAGAGTGACAAGCATGAGTCATGAGAAAAACCTGCAAAAATGTCTGAATGTCACTGTTACTTCCCATTTGGACAAGTTTGTTTGATATTCGAGTAATGTGCCCAATATTTCCTACTCTCGGTGGTGATTTCCCTTCAGCGGGGACAGTTGGCTGCAGGATTAGTTCAATCTTAATAACATACCATATAAAAAAAATACACACTCTGAGGTATACATCAAAACGATGCCAAAAAACCAAAGTAACATTTATTAAATTATATATACATTTATGTCTTCAGTCATATAAAAACTGATCAATACCTTGTTCATACCAGCAGTCAGTACTGAATTCTTCTCAGCTTCAAGAATTTTTCCAACAAGATTACAGTCATGGAGGAGATGTTTAATAAGTGGAGACTTTTTGCTCTCTAAGCAGGACAAAATTATCTGTTCTACATGGTGATGCAGAAAGTTATTGTATGGATACCTACAAGAAAAATGTACCCGAGTAAGTTTTTCCACTGATACACGTATTCCACTAAACACAATCAAGTTCACATATAATGCAGGCCTTACTCAAAAAATAGTTCTAAAATTCGATTAATTGCCCCAAGGCGGATCAGTTCCTTCTCGGCAGCTTCACTACTGACAGTCACTAACACAGAGATGAATTCTATAATCTGAAAATTCAAATGAATGGCAATTATATAGTTAATCAAATTATGACAGCTACAAAACATTAAGTGAATAGTTTTAATTATTTGATGGCTGCGGATTACAAGCTCTACCCTTACAAACTGTATATTTTGATAGTAAACGTTAGGTTGTAAAGTATACTATTTCTGTTGCAAAGTATTCATCCATGACCTATAACTTAAATACATATCTAGCCTCACTCTACTAATTAAGCATGTTCATNCTGTTCAACACTACTATTTTGACTAAACAGCTTCCGCCTTAATCAGTATGTAAAGCTTACCTTCAGACGATGCTTTCCGAGCGGTGGATGCAGCTTTCCATATGTTGTCGCCAACACGTTTTCCTCCGATGACACATCCAAAAGCTTGAGGAGATTGCCTGCAAGGGGAACCATGACTAAGAATGACAGGGACTGATGCTGAAGAAAAAATTAGCAGGAAACTAATATTTCTCACAAGTAATTAACCGAATAATTTGTCACAAGAAGTCCCTGCCAAATTTTCTCACAAGTAATTAATGACTGGATTTGTCACAAGAAGTCCCTGCCAACTAATACATATTACTAGTGTCAAAATTCAAATCTATGATATTAAAATCTGAACTGCAACAGATAAATAGTAATTCATTTAATCCATGTCAGACTAATGACTTTGATAGCCTTTGTATTGCTACAAGTTTACAACATGATTTCATAGGCCTCCTTGTGGGCTGTACTACATCAATGGATCACATTTTTCACCGCTGCAGGTGTACTGCCCACATTCATAACACACGCTTGAGTTTCCATTGCTTCTTAATGAAATTGGTTCTATGCTAACTGCTAGTAAAATTGAAGGGCTGCAATGTTATACAATATCTGATTTGCAGTTGGAGAAAAAATTTATCACGGAACAAAGGCAATTACATCAAATTCTTTTCTTTTCATTTTAATTCTCATTTCTCAGTTTCAGTGAAAATCAACCACTAGTTCACATTGGAATGATGATTACTGATTGAGAATTATAATTCTTTCATTAAGGGTTGCAAATATAATGTTTGAAAACCTCAACAAAGCATACTTGTAGGTTCTTTCACAAGGGAGCCTAAACACTAAATAACAAGCACCAAGGTAAACCATTAGATTACACCCTTGGTGCAGAAAGCAGAAACACAACCCTTGAAATAGAATGATTAAAGATATCATATTTCATCAGCCCTCCCTAAAATATAGAAGCACCCTTGATTGTAATTACTGCAAAAGCAATATTACTATATGCTACCCTACATACTTGAATTTCAGTAAATAGTTGTTATGTGAGCCATACTTATAACAACGTAGCAACTTTGACACGGACAAAAATACTCATATCCACTATCCTATCTTAAAGTTGATACTAAATTAAATGCTACAGAAATCAACGAGGGATCGGGATTCAGACATAACATTGCTTCCGACAGTAACATAAGTAACTATAGTTGAACAAGGAAAAAATCTTTTGACATTATACACAAAGAAACAGGATTATAATCGACTTTTAAGTTTCTTTGTCAAAATTAAATACCTCAAAGACAATTTGCACTCCGTATCTTATATTCAAAACAAAGGGTCATCTTACCTAAGCTTTCCAGCATGCCTTCCACTGTCTCAGGATTAGCAGTTACAACAGATCCATGAGTCATTTGACGATTGTATGAATAATATGTCCCTAATGAAAGCCTCTTAGGATCCAACAACGATATGCAGACAGACAGTGAATGTACCAAGACAGATTTGGGTCGTGACTCTTCTAAAGCATGACAGAATAACCTTCCAATGAAACTGTTTAAGCACAGAGATGCAGAATGTTTGACTATAAGAAAAGAAAAGATTATACCATCGTAATATCATTCGGAGACTATAAAGATTGAATGCTACCTTGGCCCGGAGATTTTAGCAGCTAGCCCAGGGGGAGCGTACCGAGTTATAGCACAAAGTGTTTCTGCTGCATTAGCATGCACTTCCGGACAATCCTGTGACATCAAAAGTAAGAGCCTAACAAGTTACTACACTTCATATATCTCTCAAGTTTTAAAATTATGGTTTTTGGTATTTATAGTCAGATGTCTGGTTCAAGTCAACAATTCAATTACATAAAATAGTTCTCTTCCAGCATCAGTTGACAGAAGAAGCAACTTAAATGAGAAAATTCTAAAGACAGTGGATCCTAGATTTAAAAGCAACAACTAAAAAACCGACTAGATAATTATCACTGTGACCACTAGGTCCACTATGTTTGGTTTCACAAAAAGGTGCAGTGGCTTTTGCACAAAAACAAGACGTACAAAAACTGGGATGTCAGTTTTATAAAGTTATGCTCAATAGAACTGCTGAATAAAAGAAGACCAAAAAAGCTCAACTAGGTCTCACAATAAGAAATGCACAACTTAAAACATCTGATAGATCTATATATCTCTGAAAACACTATAAAAATGAAGGTTCAATAGCAAATGCTCCAAATTAAGATAATGACAATAAAGATGAAACTTACCGATGAGCTGAACTTATCCACAACCATTTCTAGCACATCTGTCTCTTCTAACCACTGCATTGATTCCACGTAGTTGGTATAAAGATGTTCATCAGCGCCTATCAACCGAACTAAAACCTGTGGACAAGAAGACACATTAAAAAGACCATCACATGCGGGTACACTATTCAAATTTTTCTAAACAACGAACCTCCATAATGGATGTAATTCCCATAAGATCAACCAGTTTCTTTATGATGTCCTGATGAGCCTGCATAGTCACATGGAGGAAACATCAACAAACAACTCCTCAACATATCAACTATGTAAAAATACACTAATAAGACAGCCAGAAACTCCACACATTAGAGTACTTTATCAGCTCATCGATTTGGAAAGAGAAAAAGGAGAGCACAACTCGTCTGACCCATCAAACAACTTGCAGTACTAACTAGAGTATGAATTCACGAAAAATATTGGTAAAAAGAAAAATAAGTATATTGAGTTTGAATGAATTCAGCAATTTAAAGGATCATATGTTGTTTGCGAGGTAAACCTAGACTACATTTCTCAAAATTATATCATCAAAAAAGCAATTCACCAAAAGTGACTAAACAAGGATAGGCACTTACTCGTATATAATTCATCAAAGAAACTGTCTTCCGCAGCAGAAGGCATACAACAACCTAGCATATCAAATAACGATGCCAGAAATCAGAACAGAAATTATAAATTCCTTGTAGAGAAAATTATGTTAGAAATCAAAATCAAGCTCCAAGGTTTCAAATTTTAACCAAACATGAATAATCTACAAGACGTATATTTATAGCCACTAATGTAAAGTAAGACTTAAAAAACACCTTGCTGAAGTATCCCGCAAGAAGAGTACTATGTGAGTGTTCTGGTTCTAAGAAGGAGAACAGCAAGTCCATCAACTATTAAAAGATATATGTGAAACCAGATTCAGTTAATAGATTGTTGAATTATATAGTACATATAATAAAATTTATATATAATACACATATATCTGTTTTTACCCCCTCATCCTCGATCAACGCTTTGAGTATGATATCAACTTCACAAGTAAAAATCTCACAAGCAATGAAAGGAAACCTGTTTACACATTCCTTTAGTTAGTCATTGAGCATATCTAGTAATAGTGATTAAATCACTTATTTATTACAAAAATGAACCCCAGTGAACAGAAACACGTCTGTGGGAGTATTTATGTGCTTATTCTCAGACACCTACTTGAAAGTTCGCCTTTTTTCAGCATCCTCCGGGGCCTCTTCCACAATGTAACGGATGAGTTGTTCAATCTGAGTTCTTTCTCGCAAACTGTAAGAAATACCAGAGAAACAACCATGTAAAGAGAATTACAAATTGGCCTTTTAAACATACCCAAAGTAAACATCAAATTAGAATATTTTTAAAATTCATCAACCCTCCAGCGAGGTATCAACAACTAAACAATGATTCCCTACTTCAATAGAGGCTATAATTCCTAGATGATTTTATAGCTTACAATCCTCACATGTTAATCAAAGGAAGAACACAACGAGCACTACTAAAAGAGTGAGTACATATGTACTTATCTTCGTTGTCATTTCCAATAAAAAAACAAGTTTTAGTTACACTTATTCTCCAGAGGTCTAAAGAGTCCAAATGAATCTGCCAACAAACACATTGTACAACCACCTTTTTTTTTACATTCAAACAAATAAAGAGCATATATGAGTTGTATCATAAATATATATCAAGATGCAAAAACTATTTCAGCAAATAGGTTTACACCCATAGCCCACAAATTCACATGAAAGTTGGCAAAAATCAATAATCCGAACCAAACAAAGTCATAGTAATGTCTGATAGTTCGGCTAAAAACAACATTTGAAAACATTACATCACAGTAATCAAGCCTATATACTGTAAAATATTTTCATGCTAAAAAATACATAAATTATATATACATGTTGCATTAATTAGGATAACTTACAAATTAATAAGGCGGCTATTAATAGCTTTGCACTCTTGGATTATCTCATCTTCGTCCAAAAGCTCCTCCAATGTATAGTTATCCTTATCCAGGATCGTGTCCACCTGTGAAGGCACGGAACAGAAAGGTGTATATATTTACTACAACCTCCAAATAGTTACAGAGAAGGTAATACAATCTTATTTAACAAGGCAATTGGCAAGTAAAACGCAATTTATTAATTTTCCAAAAGAGAGCGACACATAGAAAGGGTATAGTATTTTAAAAAGTGCCAATTAGTAAATATATGGAGTAATTAACTCTAAAATCAACCATCCAGCTCAGTTGACCAGAGAACTTAAAATATAAATAGGCTGGTTGAGTTCTAAAAAGTTGTTTGAATACTTATGTAAATAGGTAAAGAGTAAAATATATATAACCAGGGGTCTCAAAAAACACATTCCACGACAATAGAGTAAGTTCCACCTGCCTATTTAGAAATTGCAGAACCTAAGCATCTGGAAACATCTCTTCATATTACGATGCTTTAATATATTCATTAATTATATATTATCCTCTCTACAAGCAATACATATATTTGTAATTTGAAATAGCATATAAATCCAAATAACCATTATTATGCTTTTTAAAGTTGCAGGAACTGCACTCTGAGTGTTAGCACCCCGTTTTATAAACACACAGAAATGAACAAGTAAAAGTAAATATTAGATAGTCATTTTGACGATTCATGTTTCAGACCGGTAGCTTGACTATACAATCAAGATCTAATTAAATATAAGGGGAAATATAATGCATATTCCGCAGTCAAACGCCTAAGCAGTATATTACATAAATAGTACCGTAATTCATAATTATCGACACTTCCCTAATAACATTCCAATTCTCTCTCTATGTCCTCTCGTTACATATCTACCTATCACTATATTTGACTCTTATTACCGTAAATTAATTCTCCTGCTGCTAATCTCATTTTACATAACACAACTTCTCACTGTTCTATCTCACTTAACATCCATGCACTATAACAACTGTTGAATCATTTACGAAACTCAAAAACAATCTAACAACCTAACACCTTCCGAATCTCACATTTCAAATCAACAAACCTTAAACAAAAACAATTCAATAAACAAAATACACATATATAACATATTAAATTACGCGATTCGAATCGTAAATTCATCTAATCTCCACCTATCTCATAACGAATACACAAAATCGATCAATAACGCGAAACAATCAATCACATAACTAACAGAACACAACGAAAACTGGATCTAAAAAGTAAGTGATATAATATATCTGTGTGTGTATATATAATGGTATACTTACAGGAGACGCTGTGGACAAACCGGTCATACGCCAAAACATGGCGAAGAATGAAAATGAAATCTGTAGAAATGAATCTCCGATCTACGGAGGAGACGAAGATAGATAGATAGATACAAGGTATGTGTAAGTATAGGTGTATGTAAAAAAGAGAAAGGATGAAGATGAGAGAGATGGGATTGAGGAACCCTAGAAATTGGGGGAGGATTGGATCGATTGGTTCCAGGGGGATGCAAATAGGCTGGGCGGGACGGACACTTATGGGAGTGATTGCGAGACTAATATTATTACTAACTGCCCCTTTTTTATTTTTACTTTTATTATTATATTATTATTATTATTATTTTCTTGTTATTTTTTTATTTCTTTTGTTTTCGAATCAATCAAGTTATGTTGTGTTTGGTTGGGAAGAATAAAATGGAATGAAATGAGTGAAAATAAAGGAAATTTATGGAGATAGGATGAAATATTTGAAAAAATTTGGGTGAGTATAAAATTTCTTTGATAATAATTGAGAAGAAAATATATATATAGGAGAATAGAACATTCTATCTTAAATTTGGAGATTTGAATTCTAGTTTAGATAATCAGGAATGGAATGGGTGAATGAATAAAATTTTTAAAAAATTACCCAAATGTAGTTCAAATCTCATTACATTCTTTCCAAATTCATTCATCTCAACCAAACAAAACATAAGTATAAATATTTTTGTCAAAAAAAAGTTAGTATAAATATCAGGTTGGTAAATGTTATATTTAAAAAAATGAGTTTAAATATTTTTCAAAATTATTAAAATTTGAATAATTTATGAAAAGTTATAGGGAATTTGTCAAGAATATAAGATTTGGGGTATCTATTTGCAAATATACCCACATGTCTTAATTCTTGCAAAAATATGGTTATTTAAAAAAGTAAATCATTTAATTTGCATATTTACACTTGTCACTACTCAGCCCAGTTTTACTACTCTCCTCTCCATTCTATCTCTCCACTCGCTCTCTCTACTTTCTCTCTCCCCACTGTAATACATACAAATCTCTTTCTCTTCATTTTATCGTGTTTTTCCGATCTAATTTGGTTGTTTGAGAGTTTATTAAGTTATGTTTCTAGTTCTTCACTCATATACATGTGATTTGATTACGTATTTTTAAGTTTTTGTTGTTGTAAAAACATTCAATTGCATGTTTCGTACAATGTTAACTCATAATGTGTTAAATTTTATTCTTTAATATACGATTCAAGTCATTAATGCATCGTTTATATTTGTGTATTTATTGAATGTATGTATATGTCATTTGTTCATTGAATTAAGTTTGTTTTTAATTAGGGTTTTATTTTGTAATGTGATTTTTTTAGGTATGGTCCGTAGGAGGTTATCTCTCTCTACCTCGAAAGCATCTACATCACAATCGGGTTCAAAGTTGAATGTAAGTTCGAAGAAACTGAAAGGCAAAAATATAACATCTTCTCTCGTGAAGAAGAGGAAGAAATGCAAGATAATGGTTCAAAAAGGTCTTTTACCTCCTCTAAAGGTATATTTTTGTTATACCTTTGTCATTGTTAATAGTGTAAAAAAATTGAATGCTTGTTAGTTGGGTGTGTAAAATTGATTAATGTGTTTATATTGGTTGAATTTAGTAGATAGAAATGTATAAGCATGAGTGATATTGGGGTTTATAAGAATGATTTAGACTGACTTGGAAATGAGATGTTATAAAAGCTTTTACGATTAAGGTGCACAAGTGATATATTACTTTTTAAACACATATATAATTGTTAGTAGTCGGAGATGGGTACTAGTCTGATAGAATGATTATTTGGTTGATACGAGAGTATTTTATGCAAATAATCTGTGTACACTGATGTAGAAAACTCATAAACATAAGAATTTTAAGAAGTGTTGATGAGGACAATAGGGTACGATATGAGTGTGCAATATGTTGCTTGGTACATATGAGTTTCTTGCACAATTAACATGATTTCCCATTAGTGAATTAGCTTGCCTTCTACCGCATAGTTTTGCCAGAATTAATTTGGACCTATGAGTTCAATTATATTAGATGTATTCTTAATTAATTTTGCATGGTTTGGTTTCACAATTGTGTTACAGAGTTCATCCTAACGTCATAATCTTATATACTAGCACTTTTGTTTCTTATTTGAGGATCACTTATTAGAGTATAATTTCTTTATTTTAATGGTTAGATGTTACTTTTAATTACATAAATCCCATTGAATTTTATTTGAGGATCAGTTTTGAGTAAAATTGTGCTTTGCTGACACGTATGCACTTGTCCCACACAATTCCTTTTCAGTTACAAACACTGCATAGTTGCAACCTTTTGATATATTTTAATATGAATTAAAAATGGATTTAATTGTAGTTGCATATATGTGTAATTTTTAGTTTCAAATTGTTGCAACTTAATATAACAGTCGTTTGATTTGCATTTACTATAGTTATATTTTGAGTTTCATATAATATATTATATTTTGAGTTGAATTTTGTATGGTTTGGTTTTTTTAGGGTATGCGCTATGAGATACCACTTGACAGTCATATGGGTGCTAAAATTGTTACCATTAACATATATGATCCGATAAATGAGTTGGTTACATTGCTTTCTGAAAATCAACTTGATGAGCTGAGTAAATCTTGTTTGGTCATTTGATGAAGATGCCTAATTTCAAACTTCAGAATCAACTCATTCATAATTTGTTAGTTAGGCAATTACAACAGCCGAACACTGATGAGATTTGGATTGGTGTTGCTGGTATGAAGTTTGGTATAGAAGAGTTTGCTACAGTAACATGATTTAGGTGTTCTGGTAATGCTGACAAGAAGCGTTGTTCGAAGGTGGAGAAAAGTTTCATAAGGAGTTTTTTTGAAGATATTAATCCAATATTTAGGATCTCTGTTAAAAGTAATATTCTTGCTAAAAATTGAAAGAGTGACATAGATGCTGTGAAGATGGTGCAGTTGTACTTGTTTCATCACTTTTTTTTGACCTCTACAACAGACACTCATATCCCTAAAGGGGATCTTGATATCTTGGATTCTGATAAGTTAGATGAGTTTCCTTGGTGGAAGGAGGTCTTTAAAATGACTTTGGAATCGCTAAAAAATAATGCAAATACAAGCTCAAAAGACTATTACTATCGGCTTTTTGGGTTCCCTTATGCCTTGCAAGTATGATTTTACGAGTGCTGTCCATATCTGAATGGAAAGTATTGTACGAATATAGGTGCTGACATCCCGCGTTGCCTTAATTGGAGTAATGAGTATATGGGGAAATTTGATGAATTCTACATTATGTTGTCCCTTGGCTCTAAAGAGGTATATTTGTTCATTTAATTTTGTATGTTTCTTTTTATATTTTTATATGGCATGTAGTTATATTTCTGTTTGGATTTGCAGTTGCAAGTAAAAGAAATGTCTGCAATTGCAAGAGAGATTGAAGTGTTGCAGTTGAAGGATCTTGTTTGTAGAAGTAAAAATGTCAATGATGCCTTAGATGAAGCTGCTGTAAATGTTTCTGATGATGATTTTGTCGATTGTGTTGAGAGACGCGAGGTTCCGATTTCTAGGGCGTCAAATCGGTCTGTGAAGAAAATGGAAAAGAAATTGAAGAACCTGGAATCTACTCAGAGAAAAATATTTTCTGAAATTGGCAAATTGAGAAGACTTGTGAATGAACAACGAGTTTACATTGATGTTCAACTTGAAAAGTTTCGTGATCTGTTTTCGAATAAGGTATACATTTTTATCTCACTTAGTTTTTAAATTTTGTTTTAGGTTTAGTTTGTTGACATTAAATGTTTTGCAGATTGTGGTTAATAGTGATGATGGTGATAAAGAATCCCCTGATGAAAATAATGAAAGTTTCATAGCTGAAAGTTTAATACCTGAAAGAAATAGTCTGAATGAGGTTAGTAATTGTTATTGTTGTATTATGTTTAATAGTGTAAGTAATTTTTGAAGTTAATTTTTGATGCAAAATTAGGTTGGCGATCCTGAAGCTGTTCGGACAACTGTTGGTGGGTTTAATGCTACTTCGAATGAGAAGATTGCAGAGTTTGAAAAGGTTTTGAATGGTAGAAATGAAATGTCATCTGATCATGAAAGGATAGATATGCCCGGTGCAGGCGATGGTGGATGATCTATTTTTCCTGATGAGTTATCCCCAAATACGATGATGGAGTTGGAAATTGTGATGGAAAAGTTTGATAATATGCCAGGTGGTGCAAAAGTGGCAGAGCATGCGGTGCTTAGAGAATCAAACAAAAAGAGCGATGAAGATGTTGAAGAATGATGCAGGTGAAGTTGCAAATGATGTTGTAGAGAATGCTGATGCAGCCACAAGTACATTTATTGAGGTTGCAAATGAAGTTGGTCCGGCAGTTACAGATTTGGCTAGAGAAGTACCTTTCAGTTGATGTTGAGAATATAGAAAATGTAATTATTCAAGTTGCACGAGAGGTTTCAAATAATGGCAACTGTTATGAGACAATGGAAGATTTGACAAATATTTTTCAGAAAAGAAGTGATGATGATATGAAAGATGCCGGAGTGGTAACTTTTTCATAATTTTACTTTTATGTTTTTAAATTACATATTTTCCTCCTTTCTTATGTATGACTTTTTTCATTTTGTTGATGATTTAACTATTTTAATGTTGTTATTTATATTTTTTTTGTAGCATACTTCTAAAGTTGCTTTGTTACGGAACCCTGGTTTTACCACTCTTGCGCCAAGAAGAGCCATTAAGCTTCCAGCTTATTTGAAATCTCCAATTTTGCAACATTATGGCTCTAACTCACTTCAAAGTGACGATGCTCCTAAAATTTTAAAAGTTGATGGAATTTGTCCATTGGATGACAATATTGGGCAGCTGCCAGGTTTGGAATTGAGCGCAGTTTACTACGAGTGGCTGGACACTAGACTCCTCGCGAAGAATAGGTATACAATGTTTTCATATTTCTATTCGAAACTTCTCTATGTATTTAGTACATATGTTTTTTCATTTGTTTGTTTTTAAGGAAAAACTTTTATTCTGAACAAGATAATGAGATTAGTCATCCATTAAAGTGGGGAGGAAAGTATATAAATCAGAAAATTTGGTTTCATGTCATTGAGTATGGTAGTTTTAATCTTGCAAACTCTGTAAGTGTTACTATTTTTTTATTTTATTTAGTCTGCACTGTCATAATCTATTTGATTTAATGGTTGTTGCAATGTTATAATTTGTAGAATATTGATGTATTTTTCTACTAACTGAGGAAGAAATTGAAGGGCAATGCAAATTTTGCAAATAGATTTACTACTACAGACTCCAATTTTCAGAAAATGATCTTGTCATTGTATGCGGATATGCCTGATTGTGACAATATTGATGAGTCTAAAGTCAGGTCAAGGAAGGATGTTTTAGATGTTATTAATGGATCTTCACTGCCTTATGGTACTCCATGGTCATTGGTAGAGTATGTTTTCATTCCACTATGGTTGGCTAAGGAGAATCATTGGATTCTTGCTATTCTCAATCTTGCTAATAGGCAGATTTATGTTTGTAATACATTGAAGAATAATGCACCTGAAGCTGTTTTGACGGAGAGTGTGCTTCCATTCTCTAAGCTGCTACCTCACTATTTGGTCATAACTGATTTTTACACAAGGACCGACATTGATTCCTCTGCTAAATGTTATTTGGAGAAGGGAAAGACTGATTGCCTCAAGTCATCTTATAAAAGAAATGTGAGTGTCTATAGAATAATTAATATATATTCCTTTTGGTTTAATGAGTGTATTATTTTTTATTATCTGTTATGTTTTTTGTTATCTGAATCAATTGTATGCAGGGATAGTGGAATGTATATGATATCAATTGAAAAGTAACTTGCCATGAATAAGGAGTTTCCCAAAGATTCCCAAATATTCTGAAAGTGGTGTATCAGTTGTTGAGATACAATGCAGCCTTTGTTCTGGTAGCAAGAAAAGGGGGAACACAAGTAGAGAAGCAGAATCTCAGACTTCAATGTAGTTCTAATGTGGGTATAAAATGCAGAAAAAATGTGGAAAATCTTGGTCAATCACCATAACTGCAGCCCAACAAGGGTTATACCTAAAGCCTGTTTACATGTGTTACCAACATGTACCAAGATATGGCTGTGAACATGTGTATAAGTAAATTTAACAATCAGAAAAAGTCAATATGATAAACATATATTTAATATAGATGGTTCACCATCAAGTGGTGGTAGGCAGCGTCGAGTTTTCTTTTACAGCTTCAACACCTGATGGTTTTTCTTCTTCTTTTGGCAATGGTTCTTCTGGTTTGACTTGCACCAACTGAGCCTGCTGTTGTTTCTCCTCATCCTCGCATGGTTTTGCTTCTTTTGGTACACCTAATTGTTCTTGTTGAATTGATGACTTCTCTTCTTCTGTTTTGACTTGCACCAACTGAGCCTGCTGCTGTTTCTCAGAATCCTCACATGCTTTTGCTTCTTTTGGTGCACCCAGTTGTTCTTGTTGAACTGGCACACAGGGCCTCCAAATTGTGCCCACATCCATTAGAGCGATGCCTTCGGCAGCTAACTCACTCCTTATTTTGTCTCCTCTAGAGAATTCTTTGTTTTTCCTAGCCAATGCCCTCTCCTTAATTTGATCTTCTATGTAACTATCCTCAAAACCTGATCTCCTCAGTGCTTTGCTTTTCAATTGTCTAAGCACCTGTACAACAATGATATAACAGAGTTTTTTTTTTTGCAAGAAATGATATAACAGAGTTGAAAGTTAGTTTCATCAACCATATTATTTTATTTAATTTATAAAACTGTCGTAATAATTTTGTGGCACCTCAGAATATTCCAAATTGGAGAGCAAACCCAAGATGTCCAAAGCATCCCTGACTTCCTTCTCTAGTTCTATAAGAGATTGAATAACTGCCTGTTTCTGTTTCTGTTGTTGCTTCTTCTGGTGATCAACAAAACAAAACATCTGTCAATTCCATTCCACACACACACACACACACACACGGAGTAAAGCTGACACTGATCCAAAGGGGTACCTTGAGCAGAGTCAAGGACCTATTAATCAATTTCAAAGCTTCAGGCAAAGCACAATTCAACAAGGAATATGTAAGCAAATCATCTGAAATTTTCTTAACATCACTCTGCAGGTTATGGAAGCAGTCGTTGGCAGCATCTGTAATGTGAACTTTTTTCCCTCTTGGTTCAGCTACTGCGTCCAAACCTCCTTCCCGAGATAATGATAAAGCATCTTGGCATTCTTGCAACGTCTATCAAGCAAAGACAAGAAAATGTATTTAATCTGAACAGAAGAACTGGTTTCTTCAATTGGAAAATAATATTTAAATATGCCAGGCATAACCCACTGTAAAAGCAACAGAGCGACACAAGACTTAAAATTTGATTGTGCTTCATTAAACTTAATTTTTCTATATTATCTGTATATAAATTGTAAAATATACTTCAATTATATTATCAGCATAACACTTTGTATAAGCAAAGGAACAACACTAAATTTGAAATTCCATTGTTATTTTTTTGAACTTACATCTGTTCTTCATTAGTTGTAGAACAAATTACACAACTATGCAGAAGACTGATCTTACACTTGGAGCTAGATATACCTCTAAACTGTGGTCATGAATGATGCAACTAAAACTGAATAGCTAGTAGAATGCTAGAATATATAATTTACCTGATATATTCGATACACAGCCTCAGATGCAATCTCTATCTGTGAAATTGAATAGTTTACAGGAGATCGATAATGTGTTCCAAGCAGGAAATGCCTCAAAGCCAGTGGGTGGTACAATTCTGTAACCTAGATAAACAGAAGAATAAATATTACAAACAAGAATACTATATGTAGAATGCACCAGAAAATTATCCAACAATTAGAAGAAAATATATATTGGACAACTCGCATTATTTACCTTTCTAATGGTGAAGAAGTTCCCCAACGATTTTGACATTTTCTCATCGTTTGTCGTAATAAAACCGTTATGCATCCAATAACTCACATTACTCTGGGCAGGCTGCACAACTTTGGGCAATTTCATTTTCATGGTGGGGAAATATCAGATCCATACCACCTCCATGAATATCAAATATATGTGTCAGTTACTCAGCACTCATAGCACTGCATTCTATGTGCCATCCTGGTCTTCCTGGACCCCAGGGGCTATCCCAACTTGGTTCGCCATCCTTTGCAGACTAAAACAAGTAATATATTGATGTTAATATTATAAAATGAACAATAATATACTTAAAATAGTTTCTATTTTAATTGTTTTGTGCGAGTGGGTTTGAGGCGAGATAAACCTTCCACAAAGCAAAATCAGCAGGATTTCGCTTTCTTGAATCAACTGCAACCCGTTCACCAGATCTATTGTCCTCCAGCTTTCGTCCAGATAGCTGACCATATCTTGGGGAGTTATCAACAGAGAAGTAAACATCTCCTTCAACTCGATAGGCACAACCATTATTTTCTATCTGCACATTAAATGATTACAAGTTTTAGCAATGTTATCCACAAGTAGACTGTAGGTAAAAAGATAAGCGAGTATAATTAGCAAGAAAAATAAACACAAAGCACGAACACATTAGGTTTTGCAACTAAGGTTTCAGCCATCCTACACCCTACTATCATTCCTTCTGTCTCCTTAGATGTCCCCATTTAGAATTAAGACTTGTCCTCTGCTCTGAGATGGCGATGAGTCTTTAGTGAAGGCATTGCTTAAGCTAACTCGGGAAGATAGCGAGGGATGTGCGCCTTGGCGCGCCTCTAACACTGTTATCAGACATGAAAAGCAAGACCAAAAGGAATCCAGTATGCACTAAATAAACTACTCTACCACTAGAAAGCTCCAAAAAGGTAACCAGAAGAAATCCTGTATGCACTAAATAAACTACTCTACCAATAGAAAGCTCCCAAAAGGTACATTATAAATTAGCAAGCACAGAACCAAATTTTCAAGCCAAATAGGGCTGGACATCAAGTAAATCTACTGCATGGCCACTGTGGAAAGATTGTGTTTTATTTTTGGTAATTATGGGGCAACCATGATAACAACTTAAAAACACACCTGAGATATCATATCTTTAATTTGTTTCATGTGATCAGAAACATGTGGCTGGTGCGTAGGAG
>QRFB01000294.1:94479-107684 GCA_008931105.1 Oenanthe javanica
AGCTGGTGTGTAAAATTTATATTTTAGGAGTAGTTCATAATATAATTTTAAACATATTTGTATTTAACTTTAATTGAGAAAAGTTAGTTAATGGTATTTAACAGCTTATAATTAGTCCTCGTGGGAATGAATTTTTTATATTACTTGTTCGATACGTGCAATTGCATTAAGGTTGAAAAACTGCTAACAAGTTTTTGGCGCCACTGTCGGTGAACTCTTTTTAAGTATTTATTTGTTAATATCATCGCACTATTTAGTATTTTAAGATCAAGTTAATTATTATTCTTGTTTTCAACTTTTGCAGGAGTTAACATTGTGTGCGTAGACTTGGCTCATCTTCAGTTATTCCACTGGATTTGGAGATTGAGAAAACTGCAAGAAGGAACAGAAAAAAAGCTAAGGAAGCTCAAAATCAATCATCCACAATGGGTGATAATATGAATGATCTGCCTCCTCCTCCTCCTCGGCGTTTGCGGGTTAAGGAATACATAATGCCCTCTTTCGATGACGTTTATTCTAGTATTGCAAGGCCAGCTATTGCAGCCAATAATTTTCATGTTGATTCATCAACCATGCAGGCTATTTGGGACAACAAATTTAATAGTCTATCAGCTGAAGATCCTAATGCTCATTTGAGGAATTTTCTTGAGATTGTTGATAACTTCAAGGTGAATGGTGTTTCTGAAGAGGCTATCAGATTGAGATTGTTCAACCATTCATTAGAAGGAAGAGCATGAGAGTGGTTGGATTCTTTACCAAAAAACTCTATCACTGCATGGAATCAGCTTGTTAAAAAATTCTTAAATAAGTACTTTTCTCCAGCCAAGACAAAAAGGTTGTTCAAGGAAATTTAAAATTTTTAGCAACATGATATGGAGTCTCTGTGTGAAGCTTATGAGAGGTTCAAAGATCTTTTGTGAAAGTGTCCACATCATGGCCTTTCTGATCAACAAAAGATTCGTACATTTTATAATGGGTTGACACTAGCCACTCAAGTTGATGGTGCAGCTAGAAGTTCATTGATAAACCAATATCCTGAAGATGCTTTTGAGATACTAGAGGACATTACTTCAAATAATTACAGAGCATATGATCGGACAAGTTCAAAGAAGGTAGCAAGTTTGTATGAAGTTGATCCTTTGACATCTTTTTCAGCACAGATGGTTTCTCAGTTTGAAGCTTTAAACAAAAAGCTTGAGGTTTTATCAGTGGATAGACAACACATTCATCCAGCTCATCAAGTTCAAAATGTATCTATGTTTTGTGATATGTGTGAGGAATTCTAGCAATCGATAAAATAACCCGTATTCCAATACATACAATCCTGGTTGGAGAAATCATCTCAATTTTTCATGGAATAACAATGCTAGACCAAACATGGGATTCAAGCCTAATGCTCCCCCGGGTTTTCAACAGAACCAAAGGTCACATGACATGGAAAGAAAGCCAACAAATGAGGATCTTCTTCTTCAGTACATGCAGAAAATTGACGTTTTGACTCAAAGTCAAAGTTTCAATTTTGGGAAATGTCTTGAGTCTTGGAAAGACAGCTTCAATTTGAGTCTTCACAGTCAATGTAGACTATCTTTCATAGTTGTGCTTTTGGTCTGAAAATTCCTGACATTTTGTCTCTTTGTGCAGTCCCTATCAATTGATAATTTACTATTAAGCATATCAATTGATTTTTCCTTGTATCCATCAACTGATGTTCTTCTTCGATTGATCTTGGTATCCATCGATTGATAATAGCTATTGACTTATTGATTGATAGATGTTATCAGTCGATATAACAATCGACGGGTCTTCATATCAGTTGATGGCCTTCAATCTTTGACTTGACTTGATACCAATTAATCATCCATCCATTGATGCTTCTATATCAATTGATCACCCTTCACTTGTATAATTTTTCTGTCTTCAAATAATTACAATTTGACAGTCTAAGTTATACATCAGTTGATGACCTATATCAATAGACTCTAGTATCAATTGATGAGAATATTATCAATTGACTTAAGTCATATCAATTGAAATAGACTAAGCACACCTATGTTACCATCTATATTATCAGTTGATTCAGATAAATATTTTAACTGATAAATGGTTTCCTGATCAATCGATATTTATAAATATCATATCAATTGATCAGTTACAATAAATAAAATTTCTATGATTCTAAGGTTAAAGTTATCATCAATTGTACATAGATTCCTAATAAAATTATCCTTAACCCGTTCGACCCGACCCGCGGGCACCCCTACATGCAATTAATCATTGAACTACAAGTTACATTGATAAAAAGAGGTAGAAAAAGTTATTCATGGGGACAAGAGAAACAATTACCTAAATTTTGTGGGCAAAGCATACAACTGGTTGATGTCCTCCTTACTAATTACAGTTACTACTCTAGAATAGTCCAGCTTTGGACTCACTATATTATGCTTGTAGAATGATTTAGCAAAATATAGATAAAATGCATCCTCACCATTTTTAGAAATCACGACACAATCTTTACCCCTTTTCCCTTAATACTGTAGAAAACAATCCATATTATGTGTGTATGAGAAATATCAAATTAGTATTTCCTGCTATTATTAATGATAATTGAATTGATTGATAAACTTTACCTTAACTTAAGAAAGTGGTTATCCTTCAGATTATGTGAAACCCCCTAATAAACAAATCAAAAGATAAATTAGCATTAACCACAATATATGACATGTACAAAGTTCATTATTTTGCACCACAAAATACCTGAATGATTGTTATGACAAAGTATGTTTGGTTCCCCTCTTTAATCTCTTTTAAAACTTCACCGGCGGGAACTTCAAGTTCTTTAGTGACAGCGATCTCGACATCAGTCACTAGTACGTGGCCTGTTGTACATGCACCAAAAGTCATGCACCAAGGTAACCCATAAATAGCCGATCTTCCAATTGTGCGTTCATTACCAACCGATGGACATGTTAAAATGTTTTTATTAATGGGGGTGTATTCAAACAAGATTTAAAAGTATTATTTATAATCTATTGATTTTTATTGATTGTATTTGATTCAAGATTCCACGCAGAGTTGATAGATTATATACATAATTCATAGAGTTCGTGTGAAGTTGACCATGAATTCAGTAGAATCTCTCGTACTGAGATAAGATTTTAAAACAACAAAAAATATAAGCAAATCTAACATAATCCATGGATTTTTAGAATCTATCAGTGTTAATAAGTTTTTGAATACCCCTATATTTTAATTGATTAATAATAATCCATATTGAATACCCATGAATTTTAAATTATTAATTAAAATCCTTATTGAATACCCCCGGATTTTAAAGTATGATTTAAAATCCCGATTGAATATCTCAGGATTTAAAGTTTATTTAAAATCCTAATTGAATACCCTCAGATTTTAAAAATACAAAAAAATATTGCAAAATCCGGATTGAATACACCCCCTAAATGGCTCCAATAGCTTCTACCCAAGTTCATCTTCATCAGGATTTTTGATAAGTTCTTTATACGTGTCTCCAGGAATTCCTTGAGACATTGAAATGACCATAACCTTGTGTTTGATTGCTAGGTTAATTGCTTCCAATATAGTATTGTCGTCATCACAACTGCTAGAACTTCTACAACTAATAGGGTAGATGTGTAATTGTGCATAAGGCACAACACGCTCGAACTGATAATCATACTCATCCAAGGGAAACTTTACTTTTTGACATTTATCACCAATGATCGATGCACATAAGTACCCGTGTAAGGATACCGTTGCATTATGTCCACAAAAAAGTTTTACAATTGACCGCCTGCAATATAAAGGCAAAGTATATTAAGAAACGCATAAATGAATTTTTACAATGTAAAATTAAGACAAATTAATTGTATAACCTTCGAAAATATTCAAGATCAGCCGAAATCCATTTAATTTGTCTCCTCAATCAATAACACTAATTCTAGCTCTAGAGACGCATGTAAGGTCCACCTTTGAACAAAAACCTAATTTAGATTATCACATAATTGTAAGTCGATAGAAAACAAGAAATTAAAAGAATAAAAACAAAAGATAATGTTGGATGCATTAATTATGGACACTCTTTTAGCCATAACTTTACTTAAATGAATAATTAATATTACTTCTAGGATTTTTCCAGTGGCAGTATAACACCTCTATCCTAGAATTTTTCTACAGCCAAAAAGAGGAGTGCTTGTATTGCAAACCATATGCAGAGGAAAAAAATTCAATTTCAATAATTGAAGAACTTCAAATATTAAGAGAAAAAATTCCTGTATATAGGATTAAGATAAGACCACTAAATTCAATTTACAAACAAGTATAATTCGTATAACTAGAAAATTATTAGATAAATAAAAAAATTGTATTTTATTGACTAATATAACCTTGAAAATTCATAATAATATATTTATTTAATCTAATTTACTCCAATAAATTACAAATTACTTTAATCCGAACTAGTAACACAAAATCAATACAGCTTTACTTTTTAATTCATTGTCCCGAATTTTTGGCTCAAATTGTTTAGGTATCTTGGGTGTTAGGAGCATTGGTCTTGGTTGGTGTCATTAAAATGTAATATAAGTGTCATGTTAATATTTGTGTTTGTCCTCTATAAAATGAGTGATTAATCCAGCCATTCAGGAAGTCATGAACCATATTTAATGACATGCTCATTTGGCGTACAAAACCATACTTAATGACATGCTAATTAGGCGTACGAGGTAAGGATCCAAAGTCTGTGTTTTTGGTAGATTGGGCAGCAAGGTGGGCTTATTCAATCATAGTTAATTTTTTTTAATAATATTCAAATTCTAATAAATTAAAATTAACTTTAATCATAAATAATAAACACAATAAAAATATAATTTAAAAATTTTAATTTCTTGATCTGCATCATACATTACATTAAGCTAGTCAAAATATTAAATGAACATTCAAAGAAGAAAACAATATAAAGTGCATTAAACTTTAATTGAGTGTTATAACCCAAAAGTTTCCTACTTTCAATTTTTGTGGGTAAAGTTCGAAAACTAAATTCTCAAGGAAGAGAAAAGCATTAGTAGCAATGAATTTACGTACCTCGAGGGTTCAGAAGAGATGCAGGTATATGAAGTACATCACTACAGTTTATCTTGTCTTCAAATAAGCTGAAAACTATTCCCAAATTTAGTAAGAACCCCTCCTTCACCCTGTGATAAAAGTTTGGCTTAAACGTCCGAGCATGATAATCAGTAGTTGTAACAATTGATGAGACGTGATCACCTCTAAGTACCACCTGACAAAGAATTAAAATTAGCTGAAAATTAATGAAAATGACAAAGTTAATTCCTTTTGTGAAGAAACATATCACCATGATACATGGAATTTTCACTTCTCATGAAACAACCTCATTTGAACTAAAGAAAAAGCATCCAATACTGGACTCGTCAAAGGTACATGACTCGAACCAAACATTATCTAGTACCAGCCCATGTAACTTACACATTGTGTTCATGTTTTGTTAAATATCTTTAAACATAATAGTATTATATCAAGAGTTCTCTTAATGACGGCATACACCAATATGTGCATAAGCTTGTATATTGTGTTGTTAAATATCTTTAAACATAATTGTTATTCCTTAGAACAATGTCAATATTTGTAGAAGGGGGGTTGAATACAAATATTTCACCTGTTAAAACTTTTAACAATTTTCTTGATAATATTTAAAGTAAGAACAATTAAAGATAGGATAAGTATTTGAACAAACACAAGATGTTTAAAATAACTGATGTATTGATTTATCCATCAGTGTGTATTTTTGCTCAAATGATCTAGGTTAATGAAACCTAGCTGCGATTACAAGGTTAGAAAATAAAATCAACTATTTCTTACAAGTGCTTTAAGGTTAAACATTTGTTTTTAAGATATTGTCTAACTTGTCTATTTTCTAACAATACTACCATACTTATTTATATAACACAAATGTGTTTACAATTCCTAGAAATAGTATAAAATAATTAATCTATTCTAGGATTGTTTCTGATCTATCTTTCCTTTTGCCTTTTTCTATTTTGAGAAATGTGTTCAGACTTGGAAAGACAGCTTCACTCTGAGTCTTCACAGTCAGTATAGACTGCTTTCATAAGTATGCTTTATGACTTGTCGTGCAGTCCATATTAATTGATAATTTATTGTTAAGCATATCAATTGATTGTTCCTTGTATCCATCAAATGATTTTCTTCTTCGATTGATCTTGATATCCATCAATTGATAATAGTTGTTGACTTATCGATTGATAGATGTTATTAATCGATATATCAATAGATGATTCTTCATATCAGTTGATGATCTTCAATATTTGACTTGACTTTTTATCAATTGATCTTCTATTAGTTGATGTCTCCATATCAATTGATCATCCTTCACTTGTACAATTTTTATGTCTTCAAATAATTACAATTTGACAGTCTAAGATATACATCAATTGATAACCAATATCAATCGACTCTAGCATCAATTGATAAGAGTTTATCAATCGACTAAAGTCATATCAATTGAAGTAGACTAAGTACACCTATGCTACCAACCATATTATCAATTGATTAACATAAACATGTCAACTGATAAATGGTTTCCTGATCAATCAATATTTATAATTTTCATATCAATTGATTAGTTACAATAAAAATATAATTTCATGATTTTAAGATTTAATGCTATCATCAAAGTTACATAGATTCTTAACAATAATAGTATTAGATCAAGAGTTCTCTTGAAGGCGGCATACACCAAAATGAGCATATGGGAATCTAATCGCGACATCCTGGCAAATGAAATATTTACATGTGGATAAGGATATACTTTTCTAAGATTGTGAATTCATACACACACGGGAATTTATGTGGAAAAGATATTGTGCCCGTTTGGCTGGACTTATAAGCTGGAAATAAGTGCTTATTTCCAGAAAAAATTAGTATGTATGTACTTTTTCTGAAAATAAGTAACTTATTTTTAATTTTGAAAATCATATTTGGTTTTAAAATTCTAAAATAAATATTTATCTAATTTTTTTTTTGAAAATATGTAAAAAAAATTAAAATAAGTTACTTATTTTAAATTTAAGTCCAGCCAAACAGGACCATTATAACATTAAGCACGCTGAAATTAATATAGTGATATATGGCACTTGAAAACATCAAAATTCGAGAAAGTAAATTATAAATAACAGTTGGAATTCCAACTCAACAAAATAAACAAGATTCATCCAATTCCAATAAAACTATAGAAGGTAAAGATGATATACATTTATAAAAGAAAGAAACCTAACATAATTATAGGTCAATATAATAGATGGACCAAACAGTACATACATGATCAAGAAGTGGAGATAGAGTAACTGAANGATAGATGTTATTAATCGATATATCAATAGATGATTCTTCATATCAGTTGATGATCTTCAATATTTGACTTGACTTTTTATCAATTGATCTTCTATTAGTTGATGTCTCCATATCAATTGATCATCCTTCACTTGTACAATTTTTATGTCTTCAAATAATTACAATTTGACAGTCTAAGATATACATCAATTGATAACCAATATCAATCGACTCTAGCATCAATTGATAAGAGTTTATCAATCGACTAAAGTCATATCAATTGAAGTAGACTAAGTACACCTATGCTACCAACCATATTATCAATTGATTAACATAAACATGTCAACTGATAAATGGTTTCCTGATCAATCAATATTTATAATTTTCATATCAATTGATTAGTTACAATAAAAATATAATTTCATGATTTTAAGATTTAATGCTATCATCAAAGTTACATAGATTCTTAACAATAATAGTATTAGATCAAGAGTTCTCTTGAAGGCGGCATACACCAAAATGAGCATATGGGAATCTAATCGCGACATCCTGGCAAATGAAATATTTACATGTGGATAAGGATATACTTTTCTAAGATTGTGAATTCATACACACACGGGAATTTATGTGGAAAAGATATTGTGCCCGTTTGGCTGGACTTATAAGCTGGAAATAAGTGCTTATTTCCAGAAAAAATTAGTATGTATGTACTTTTTCTGAAAATAAGTAACTTATTTTTAATTTTGAAAATCATATTTGGTTTTAAAATTCTAAAATAAATATTTATCTAATTTTTTTTTTGAAAATATGTAAAAAAAATTAAAATAAGTTACTTATTTTAAATTTAAGTCCAGCCAAACAGGACCATTATAACATTAAGCACGCTGAAATTAATATAGTGATATATGGCACTTGAAAACATCAAAATTCGAGAAAGTAAATTATAAATAACAGTTGGAATTCCAACTCAACAAAATAAACAAGATTCATCCAATTCCAATAAAACTATAGAAGGTAAAGATGATATACATTTATAAAAGAAAGAAACCTAACATAATTATAGGTCAATATAATAGATGGACCAAACAGTACATACATGATCAAGAAGTGGAGATAGAGTAACTGAATTAACTACGCACTCAAACTTATATGCCTTGATAAGTTCCAATATACAGGTGCCCTGAAGCTACAATTGTGGAGTGATGAGCAAACAAGGTTACAAGTAAACAGACAGACTTACAATAAAAAGTCAAGATTCACAATATTGTTCATAAATATTAACCTTAGCATATTTATTGAGGGAATCCATCAAAAAATTTAAACCGTATACTAATTTTGAAAGTAAAGTAATTATTTTCTTATAGCTAGTTCCCTTGTCAGACTCATATAGCAGTTTCCCCATCTGCCAATTTGTGAAGATTAAATTTCTAGGATATCAATTTGGATACAATAAATATGCAGTCAAAATTCTATTAAGCTCTAAAACATTAAGATGAATTGAAAACCTTATCACTTATAATGCACTTTAACTATTCATACTACCTAGTAATTCGTTGGTTATAGATGGGCATTTGTGCTTAAAAGAAATGAGAAAAATGAAGTTGTTAGATATAAGTCACGTCTTGTTACACAAGACTTCTCACAAAGACCGGGAATTGATTATGAATAGACTTATTCACCAATAATGGATGCAACAACTTTTAGATTTTTAATAAGTCTATCAATTTTACAAGGGCTCCAAATGAACTTATTAGATGTTGTGACTACCTACTTATATGGGTCACTTAACAATGATATTTATATGAAATTCCCGAAGGATTGAAAATGACTAAAACATGTAGCTCAAGACCTATGGTTGTATGTTCACTTGAAAATAAAAAGGATCCATTCCACCCCAGAGAAAAATGAAAAGAACTTCTTGGTCCTGAAGTACTATACCTTAGCGCCCTTGCTGCATTAATGTATATTGCCAACTGTACACGTCCTGATATTGCATTTTCTGTAATTTATTGGCAAGACATTGGACTGGTGTAAAATAGATATTTAGATATCTTCGAAGAACAATGAATCTGAGTTTGTTTTATTCAAAGGATTCAAAGGTAGAATTAATTGGATATGCTGATATTGGATATCATTCTGATCCCCATAAAGGAAGATGACAAACATGTTACATATTCACGTATGGTGATACCACAATATCTTGGCACTCTACAAAACAAACCCCTGCAACAACTTCTTCAAATCACGCTGAATTATTTGTACTTCATAAAACAAGTTGAGAATGTGTATGGCTAAGATCTCTGGTCCACCATATTCGAAATTCATATGATCTTTCACTCAACAAAGGGATTCCTACTATTTTATATAAAGATAATGAAACATGTATCACTCAGATCATAAAAGGCTATATTAAAGGAGATCGGTCGAAACACATTGATCCCAAATTCTTTTCAACCATGAACTCCAGCAAATGGGAGAGATTGATGTTCATCAGATTCATTCATGTGAAAATACAACAGATTTGTTCACAAAAGCACTTCCTACATCTTCCTTTAAGAAAATGGTACACAAGATTGGATTGCGTAAACTTCGAGATATGTTGTGATATTCATAGTCATCTTAAAATGAGGGGGGGATGATACACTCTTTACTTTACATACAACACATGTATTCTTTTTCCTTAATTAAGTTTTTTCTCACATGATGTTTCATAGTAAGGTTTTAACGAGGCATGATGTTTGAACGAGTCATGCAAAGGGGGAGTGTTATGAAATATTTGTATGACTCTTCAAATGTAACCAACTTTTGGCTTTTCATTATTTGTAACTTAGATCAACCTTTGCCTTTTCAATGGTTGTAACTTATGAATTCTTAGCACTATATAAACCATTTTATAAGTGTGAGATTATATATGTAAGATGGTTTTCATTCTCTCTTCCTAGTTTGTCTTATATATATTTTATAATAAAAATGATATTTTATAAGCAGGAAAAAATAGACAACGATCACAACTAAATAGTAACACTACTTGACTTGCCACACTAAAAATGAATTAGAAATATAAAAAATAAATATCCAAAAAATTCCATCATGCAGTAAGCCATAAAAATAAATCATGATCTAATAATGTTACAATGCAATATAAATTAAAGTTTAAATTTAAACACTAGTATATTAAGTTTAAACACATATTGTTATTGTTATTAATTATTAAACACATATTATTAGTTAAATGGTCTATGTTGTTATATTATAAAATTTAATTCTTGAGCAATGAAACCTTGAATAAATCCTTAACTCCTGACGTACTAAGGCTATCTCCAACAATAACTCAATTTTGAATCAAATTTTCCCATTTTTCAATTCATATCACTATTTCATGTCCAACCATTACTCTAAGTATATTTTTAAATCTATTTTAAACATAAAAATAATACATTATAAATTTATATAGTATGCATGTATACATATAATCAACAGATTCTATACATAGTGGTACATGCGGCGGCTGCAGAGTGAGGTTTTTAATGAATAGTATTACTTTATATTTGAAGCTAAACAGTAGATTACTTCAAATATAAAGATAAAGTTAATAGTTATTGGAGATAATTTTAAAAATTTTAACTTCAAATATAAAGAAAGTGTTGGTTTTAAAGTCATCATTGGAGATATCCCGATACTAACAATTAATCTATTAAATGTATGAAAATATCGAATAACTAAAATATCTAATAATAAAATCTTCTATTAGAGATCAATTAGAAATAGAAGATGCAGATGAAAAACTTAGAATGGAGAAAAAGGTAACGAAAAATATAATAAAATATTACAGAAAAAGACCGCTCTTGACGTTAAACCTATCTATTATTTCAGTAAAAAAGTATAAAAACGTGTATATATGATTTTTTAAAACATATTTTCTCTGATTTATTTAAGTTATTAAATTTTTTATATGTAAATTTAAATACTTTGACCATATAATTAGAATTAAATTTTTTTATATTTTCATTTTTTTAATATTCAAGAAATGAAAATAGTCCTGGTTATAAGTGTATTTACATGCAACTCATCTATTATGAATATGTATCTAATATGAACTATCTAAATTTAAACTTCTATGTTTCAGGGTCTCGGTCCGTGGCACGTGATTGCTGGGAATCGTTTATATAACAATTAGTTTCCTTGTCGTTGGATATTAATTGGACGGTCAGGATTTTAAAAATGTATAACTCACTCCACGTAAAATAACCGCGGAAAGGTTTACCATTCCGCTATAAAAATACGTGGAGAGTTGTTCATGTGTTTGTATTAAGACAGAAAGAAAGTCTTACAAACATAAATTAAGTTGTACTAACCAGTGGTGACTTACTTTGTAGTCACTGAATGAATTATAAAATTATAATTTATGTTTATAAAGTATATTATATTATAATCGTAAAATATAATCATAATTATATTTATAAATAATAATTGTTAACTATAAACATAATTATGTTTATAAAATATAATATATTATAATTGTAATTTCAAATTATACAAATTTTAGATAAAATTGATCACAAATTCATAAACATAATCATAATCTATAACATAACTATATTTGTAAAATATAATCATAGTTATCTTTGTAAAATATATTATATTATATTATAATTGTAATTTCAGATTATAGAAAGTTTTTGATAAAATTGACAAAAAATTTATAAACATAATTATAATTTTATAATAAACTACTCACTTGTCATTATAATTTTATTAATTTTAATAACATTTACACATCATATATCTATATGACTATATATACTCATAATTTTTTTTATGTAAAATTGACCAAAAACTCATTTTCAAATTTTATACTTTTAAAAAATTAATGTGAATTTTAATTCTCAAATTAAACAAAATAAATCAAATCAACTGAAGTTATTACTTAAATAATGAAAAATTCAAAATAATTTACAAGGTAAGTTATCACTAGTATGGTGTAACATAATTTATGTATAACAAGCTTCTTTCTCCTAATACAGCACATCAGGTACATCCACGTATATTTATATTGGATTGGTAATCCTCTCCGCGGCGATTATTTTACGCGGAATGAGTTCTACGACAAGGAAGCTAATTGTCATATAAACTTACCTAGCAATCGGGTGATGGCCCTTTCTATTACAATTTAAAAGAAAATGGCATAAAACATCACAATTCAGAAAAATGATCTTTTTTATCACTCAAAAACGCAACTTAATATTAGGTGTTTAAAAAATATAACTTTAAGTTACGTTTTTAGTGAATATTTTATTTTAAAAAAAGCAAAACGCAAGTTTAATTAGCGTTTTCAGAAAAAACAAAAAAGAAGAAGTTAGAAACGCATTTTAACATGCGTTACCCACCTAACCCATTAGCCCAGCGGAAACAAACATGGAAAAACAGAAACTCAGGAACGTGGTTTTAACTCACGTTTTTATGTGATATCGAGGGGTCATTTTATTAAATTGTGATATTTTAAACAATTTTCCTTTAAATTGTGATTAAAAGGGCGAATCACAGGACCAGGACCATTATGTTTTTATGTGTTTACAAGCCCAATCGAACAAAAACCTCTCCCCCCAAACAAAGCCCTAAATTACACACATATACATACATACATACATTTCCGGCAATGGANCCCAATCGAACAAAAACCTCTCCCCCCAAACAAAGCCCTAAATTACACACATATACATACATACATACATTTCCGGCAATGGACGACGGCGAAGGCAGCTTGAGCTTCGATTTCGAGGGCGGCCTCGACTCCGGCCCCACCCAACCCACCGCATCCGTCC
>QRFB01000295.1:3319-13607 GCA_008931105.1 Oenanthe javanica
TATATATATATATATAAAAGAAAAGTCATACCGATTTTTCTTTGATAAAAAAGGTCATGCTGGAGTGATTTTTTATTTAATTAAAAAGTCATACCGATTTTTTAATTAATAGAATAAGTCATACCGAGAGAATAAGTCATGCCCAGCTTTCTGAAAAGTCATACAAGGCTTAATTTTAATAAATTAAGTCATATTGATAAAGGTCATTCTAAGCTTTTTCATTCTCTATAAATATGAGATGAATGCTTCACTTTTTCATGTTAGAAAAATCAGATCAAATTCAGAAATTTGTCTGCATTGTAATATTCACAGATTTCTGTGCAAGTTTGGAATATAATTGTTAAACTCGAACAATTCATGTCAAAATCGTTCTAAGCTTTTAAACAGTTATATAAACTTTCTAATAATTAATTTTGTAATACTTTTCAAGTTAAAATTATATCTTCTACTTGAACAGTATTTCATTTCAATTAATATTTCGTGTGAATTTAAAATAATATTTTTAAATCCTATATTCCGCGATAATTAACAGATATTGTATTCAACCCCCCTTCTACAATATCAGGGACCAACAGTTGATAAAACTCTCTTTCATAGAAATGTGAATGGCACTATGATTCTTGTTCAAATCTATGTAGATGACATTATTTTTGGCTCAACTAAGGAAAAACTTTGTAAAAAGTTTGCTAAGTTGATGCAGAGTAAATATGAAATGAGTATGATGGGAGAACTAACCTACTTTCTTGGTTTGCAAATCAAACAAGTCAAAGATGGTATTTTCATAAATCAAACCAAATATATTTTTGATTTACTTTCTCAAAAGCGGTTGTGTTTTGACATCACTGACCTACTGTAGTAGGGTTTTCAACTTATCAAGATCGTAAGAGGTTTTCCGACTAACTCCCGGGTCGTTGTTTTAAATGATTTTCATCCTTGATAAAGGACATCAGTTGGCGGAGGCCAATGTACCTTTGTGGTAAGAGGACTGCCCCGATTTTTTTTGGCAGTACCTATTCGGAGTTTGGTAAATCTATTAACAAGTATTGTATACTTGGGGAACTAGGATTAAATTCATATTCCAGGTTTATAGATTGTTCCATACCGAGATATGAATCTATTAACAAGTATGATATACTTGGGGAACCATGATTGAATTCTGGCTCCAGGTCAGATAGATTCATCTATTAACAAGTATGATATACTTGGGGAACTAGGATTAAATTCCTGTTCCAGGTTTATAGATTATTCCAGTGGACTAGGAGATACAGCGTAAGAGGCCGAGTGACGCACGGTCCAGCACTTTGGCCCGTATGGGGTCTAGGGTGATTACCAAGGTCAGAGGTATTTCCGTCGGCTCCCCCATTTACATGTAGAGAAACAACAAGAGCTGCCGTAGGTTGCGACTGATCATCGTGTATGTGCGGTAGCAGCATGGTGAAAAGCTCCAGATACAGTCCCATCTTCCAATTGGAATTGTGCTGCAACATCGTAATGAACGCCTATGAGCTGATCTACCGAAAGTGTTGTCAGTGGTGGATATGTTGAGATCTTCGTACTCATTCAAACTACTTTGACAAAAAGTTTATTTTTGCAAACTCGTAGAGTACGTATAGTGTGCATAATATTGCAGTTTTAAACGGTGTTTAAAAGAGTATGTTTACAGAGTTATATCCTTGCTGAGCTATGTTGCTCATTCTTGCTTTCTTTATATATCACAACACAACAGGTCAGAAGAATGTCGCGTACGAGACGCACATTGAGGAAGCGTGTGGGAAACGCACGCGCCTTCCGTAGACTCTTCTCCTCTACCCTACCGCAGGTAGGAAATATGAGTAGGATAGGAGTGCAGTTGATTTTGGTACGCCTTATTTATAAGTATGACTTATGTAAACTATTTAACAAGAACAGACGTTAAGCGAACAATATCGTTTCAGGTAGAAACTGTATTGATTTCATAAGTTTAGTACTTTCTCTTTTGGCGTTGTAATAACTTATACTCTGATGGATCATATGACTTTTATTTATTAATGTCGTTCTGAGACTATAATCAGTGTGTGTGCATAATTAGACTGTGGGGTCACTTCAGGTAAAGGTTTATTAACTGTGATTTAAGTTTAAGTGTTAATAACTGGAAAAAAATAGAGAACGTGATGGCCCAGATCTCCGACCCCGGATCTCGGGGCGTCACAGAAATGGTATCAGAGCGTAAGATTATAACTCTTAGAAACGATAGCGAGCTAAGAACAATAAATCCATTAATAATAATAATAAGAACTCTCTTCGATTTCACCGCCGGGCTACTGGATGTAGTGCTGGCATTAAAACCCGCAAGGGAACCTTCAACCTCAGCTAGTAACATCACTTCTCGAATATTGTAGGTACCCGAGGCCCGAGAGGCTGAGGAGTTTGAGGCACAGCATGATGCTGCATTGTTAGAGTTGGGAGAGGACCCCTTGGATATTTCGGAGGAGGGCCCGGAGGAGGATCCGGTGGAGGAGCCAGCCGAGGACCCGAGTAGTGGGCCTCAGGATGCTGAAGGTGACTTTCCCACCCCACCTGATACAGCTGAGGAGGAACCTGTCAATGATAGTATCATCTGGAGAGACATAGAGATGTATCCCCTGCCGGCTGTTAGATCCCCTACCCCATAGATGCCCCCATTGAGCCCTTTTTCCTCTGAGGATAGTTTCGAGGAGCTTACCCCTGAGGGGCCAGAGCCGGACATGGATATGCCCGCAGATCCAGACACCCCACCTCCCCCGCCCCAAGGAGTACCAGTGGCTATCCACGAGTATATGATGAACCGTTTCACTACCGAGCTTGCTACCTCTGATGCCCGCATAGACGAGCTGAGGCGTCAGCTAGCTGCTGAGCGCGAGCTCCGGCATACCCAACAGAGGGGTATGAGATTGGTTACTCCCCAGCAGATGAGACTTGGAGTCACGAGGATAGAGATGTGAGCCCGTGACCGCATGAGGAGCTTACCTACCCAGGCGGGGGGAGCAGTGAGTCTGAGGGAGGCTGATTCGATATGGGCAGATGGCATGATGCAGGTGCAGGATCTGACCCATCCCACAGAGTAGCCTGAGGGGAGGCTAGTGGCCTGACTTTTGATATAGGTGTTAGTGGCGTCATCATTTTATGGGAATATACAGTATGTAGTGATATTCCTTTTGCAGCCACTTGTTAGGCACCATGGTTATTCATATTAGCGTTATTTCAGATATGTATTCCACTTGTTAAAACTTTGACGTTCAGTGATTATGACCTAGAGTCGCCAGATGTATATATTTGAATTATTCAGTTTAGTCAGTTTCATGTTCTAAGCAGATCGTTTTAAGCGTTGTCCTATATATCTTGTGGTCCTACATAACAGTAATTTATCTGTTGGAATATGTAGAATTGTGAATCTTTCATTTTGGTACAATGATTACCAGAGCCACGATCGGTAATTAAAACCATAAACTCCCGAAATTATTCTGATAAGAAAATTTTCTTGTGTATGTCGGAACGATGCCTCCGAGGCGCATGAGGACTAGAGCCCATCCGGCCGATTCTGTGGCCCAGGGCAGTAACAACCATGAGGAGGAAAGTCAAAACTCCCAAGGAGAGGAGGAAGAGGACATAAGTTACAATGAGTTGGATGACCAGAACTATGAAGAAGAAGAGTATGAAGATACCCAGGATGATGAGGGCCAGGAAGGGAATCAGATGGAACAGTTTGTGCGGTTACTCAGGCAGAACCTAAACCGTCAGCCACCACCAACCCCTCAACGCCCCGACCATGCGGTGGCGAATGCCTTTAAGGCCTTCAAGTCACTTAAACCTCCCGAGTTTCAGGGGACTGTAGATCCAGTCGAGGCAAGGGCCTGGCTGAAGGAAATGTAGAAAACCTTCGAGATCATGGGCACTGAAGAAGCCTAAAAGACTATTTTCGCCACTTACCTTCTGAAAAGGAGAGGCCAACTATTGGTGGGAGGCCAAAAAGAACTTAAAAACAGATGTTATCATCACTTGGGCAAGATTTAGTAAACTATTCTTGGAGAAATACTTTCCTAGGTTCATGGAGACCCAAATGGAATTGAAATTCCTAGAGTTAAAACAGGACAACTTGACTGTGGCAGAATACAAAGCAAGGTTTACCGAGTTGTCAAGGTTTGTGCCGGACTTTGTGAACATAGATGCAAAACGAGCAAGAAGGTTTCAACAAGGGTTGAAGCAATGGATCCAGAATAGGGTTGCCGTATTTGAGCTTACGGACTACGCCGCGCTGGTGCAGAAGGCCTCAATTGTGGAGGCAGGGAATGAACAAATCCATAAGCACAAGGAGGTAAAGAAGAGGAAGTTTTATATTCAGGGAGGAGGTTCTGTGAGCGGAAGCTTTCCAAGTAGGTTCAATAGAGGCACAGTGTCTCAACCTGTGAAAAGATCAGGATTCAGGAAAGCTGAGAGTGGGAGTGTAGGCCAGGGCGGCCGACAGGCAGGAGTGTCTCACTTTAGTCAACCCCGACCCCCACTACCAGAATGTAAGAATTGCGGAAGGAAACATCCTGGTCCATGCCCCCAGAAATCAGTAACATGCTTCAAGTGTGGGCGAGTAGGCCATTATTCCACTGCTTGTCCTCAAAATAGTTTAAAGTGCTTCCAGTGTGGAATGGTACGGCACATGAAGAAGGACTGCAAGGCGCCTATACCAACCATGTCCAGAATGAGTGGAACTACTTCCAACAAGCCCCCAATTGCCAGGACCTTCAATATGACAGGTACACTTCTCCTTAATACAGTCCGTGCAAATGTTTTATTTGATTCTGGAGCTACTAAGTCCTTTGTATCTAAAGATTTTGCGTATAAGTTAAATATTAAGGTTGAACCATTGAAAGAATTGTTGCTAGTAGAGATAGCCAACCAGGAAATAGTCCCCGTTAGTCAAGTATACCCAAACTGTAATCTAGCAATAGATGGGAAAACCTTTAGGGTAGATTTAATTCCTTTTAAACTAGGGGAGTTTGACGTCATCTTGGGAATGGATTGGCTATCGGGAAATGGTGCACAGATTGATTGTGAGAAGAAAAAGATTAGGTTAAGAGCAATGGGAGGGAAAGAAGTCGTGTTCAAGGGACAACGACAGACCAGAAAGATATTAAACATAGCCCAAACCAAGAAATTGTTACGAAAAAGGTGTGAGGCTTACTTAGCCTACGTGGTAGACACAACCCGAGAGGCACCTAGCCTTCAAGACATTCGAATTGTGACTGAATTCGAGGATGTGTTTCCAGAGGACCTCCCAGGACTGCCACCCGACCGAGCAATAGAATTTGCAATTGAATTAGCCGCAAGGATGGCGCCGGTTTCAAGGGCCCCGTACCGACTAGCCCCAGTAGAGATGAAAGAATTAGCCATCCAGTTACAGGAATTGTTGGAGATAGGAATGATAAGACCCAGTGTGTCACCTTGGGGTGCGCCAGTGTTATTTGTGAAGAAAAATGATGGCAGCATGCGACTGTGCATAGACTACCGAGAACTGAACAAGCTAACCATTAAGAACAAATATCCCTTACCAAGGATTGATAATTTGTTCGACCAATTAAAGGACGCGGTGTGCTTCTCCAAGATTGACCTTAGGACCGGGTATCACCAGTTAAAAATTAAGCCAGAGGATATACCAAAAACTGCATTTCGCACCAGATACGGACACTATGAGTTTTTGGTAATGTCGTTTGGATTAACCAATGCTCCAGCAGCCTTCATGGATTTGATGAACCGAGTTTTCAAGAAATACTTGGACAAGTTCGTCATTGTTTTTATCGATGATATTTTGATCTACTCAAAGAGTGAAGAAGAACACGCGGAACATCTAAGGATAGTTCTGGAAATTTTATGGGAAGAAAGGTTATATGCCAAATTCTCGAAGTCTGAATTTTGGCTTAGAGAAGTTCAATTTTTGGGACATGTAATAAGTAGCGAAGGGATATTGGTCGACCCTGCTAAGATAGAAGCCGTTTCTAACTGGGAAAGGCCAGTCACCCCAACCGAGGTAAGAAGTTTTGTGGGACTGGCTGGATATTACAGGAGATTCGTGCAAGATTGTGCCAAGATAGCCGCCCCACTGACTCGACTTACTCGGAAAGCGGAAAAATTTGTTTGGACAGAAAAATGTGATGAAAGTTTTCAGGAACTGAAGAGATTAGTGACAGCCCCTGTGCTAGCCTTACCCGATGGGAAGAGAGACTTTGTGATTTACAGCGATGCTTCGCATAAGGGATTAGGGTGTGTGCTCATGCAGTACGGCAAGGTGATTGTATACGCATCACGACAATTGAAAGAATATGAAATAAGATACCCCACCCACGACTTAGAATTGGCCGCGATAGTTTTCGCACTGAAAATTTGGAGGCACTATCTGTATGGTGAGAAATGTGAGATTTACCCGGACCATAAGAGCCTGAAGTACATTTTTACACAAAAGGAGTTAAACATGAGGCAAAGGAGGTGGCTAGAGTTAATCAAGGATTATGACTGTGAAATCCTCTATCACCCAGGAAAGGCCAATGTGGTGGTCGATGCCCTTAGCAGAAAAGAGAGGCTTAAGATGATGACCTCTTCAGAAGAGCTGATTCATGAGTTTGAGAAAATGGAGATTGAAGTAAAAGTAACCGGTAAGAGCAACGAAGGATTATTTGAGGTCAGTATGCAACCTCCATTAATAGAAAAGATCAGTCTGTGTCAAGAAAAGAAGCGAGAAGAAGAATGGAAATCCCTGGCCGGAGAAGAGACAAAATGTGAAAAGGATGATAAAGGAATAAGGAGATATGCTTCTAGAATTTGGATTCCGAATGTTCAGGAGTTAAAAGAGGAGATTTTGCATGAAGGACATAATTCAAGATATTCGATTCACCCAGGTGGTACCAAGATGTATAGAGATTTGAAAGAGTATTATTGGTGGCCGAACCTGAAAAAGGATGTGGTGGAATGGGTGAGCAAGTGTTTGACATGTCAAAGAGTGAAAGCAGAACACCAGCGGCCCAGTGGTCCTTTGCAACCATTAGAGATTCCCGAATGGAAATGGGAACAAATAACGATGGACTTTGTAGTAGGCCTACTAAGGACGAATACAAACCACGATGCGATATGGGTGATTATAGACAGACTAACCAAGTCAGCTCATTTCCTTCCAATCAACGAACGGTATACAGTCGATAGACTGGTGGAAATATATATCAAAGATATTGTGGTGCGACATGGAGTTCCCGTGTCTATAGTGTCAGACCGAGATCCAAGGTTTAACTCGAGATTTTGGAAGAGTTTCCAGGGATGTGTGGGGACCAAGCTAAACATGAGTACCGCCTATCATCCCCAAACGGATGGACAGAGCGAAAGGACCATTCAAACCATAGAGGATATGTTGAGGGTCTGTGCGATAGATTTTAAAGGAAGTTGGAATGATCACTTACCCTTAATTGAGTTCGCCTACAATAATAGCTACCATGCGAGCATATGAATGCCACCTTATGAAGCCTTATATGGTAGGAGATGTCGCTCCCCTTTGTGCTGGGAAGAAGTGGGAGAGCGAAAGATATTGGGGCCCGAGTTGGTCCAGCAGACAAGAGAAACAATAGAGCTCATCCGGAAGCGACTAGTTGCAGCTCAGGACAGACAAAGGAAGTATGCCGATCAGACCCCAAAAGACAGAGAGTACAAGGTAGGAGACTCAGTACTCCTAAAGGTATCACCAGGGAAAGGATTAATGAGATTTGGTAAGAAAGGAAAGTTAAGTCCAAGATTTATTGGACCATTTGAGATCCTAAGACGAATTGGGGAAGTAGCCTATGAATTGGCCCTACCTCCAAACTTACAACAAGTCCACAATGTGTTTCATGTGTCGATGCTGAGAAAGTACAATGGTGATGCTAGGCATATAATGGAATATGAACACGTGGATCTACAGCCCGATTTGACATATGTAGAGCAACCAGTGAAAATTATGGATCGAAAGGAGCAAGTGTTCAGGAACAAAGCAGTGAAGTTAGTAAGAGTCCTGTGGAGGAATCAAAACACTGAGGAGTCAACGTGGGAGCTGGAAAGCGCAATGCTGGAAAAATATCCTCACTTGTTTTCATTATAGATTCCGGGACGGAATCCCTTTAAGGAGGGGAGACTGTAATAACCCGAATTTTTGTAACTTTTTAAAACCGTAAGGAATATTAATCCTACGGATTTATGGAAAACTTTTTAGCCCACACTATATTAATGATGGGAGGTTATAAATTCGAGGTTATAGTAAGATAGTACGCAACAAATGAGTGTATGTAAAAGCTGTCAGAATCCGAGGATTTTCACTTTTACTAATTGTTTCGTTATTTACGGGATATCGAGGAATACGAGATTTATGAGATAATCAAGAGGATTATAAATAAGAGAAATTATGATCCGAGATGGATTGAAGTACCACGGTTAGTAAATATTAATATTAAGAAGTTAGTAATGTGAAACGCTTTTAGCACTAGTCATGCTTTACTAAAGAGGATTAAGTGTTAAATTATGGAAGGACAAGTAATTGCACCCAAGGAGCCATGCAACCCATTCAAACTAGATTGGTGCAAGTCAAAAAGAATTACCAAAGCCATGCAACTAGAACTATGACTAAGTTGGTGGAACTAACCAAGCAAGTAACAAGTACTTAGGAACATGGTTCCATGAATTAAGGAACAAGGACAACCAACCATACCTCTTTGATTCACCATACTTCTTTGACAAAATCAGCCAAGTATACTTGACCTTTCCATCACACACTTTTCATAAAGCAAGTGCAAGTAAAGTAGCAAAGCAACTCTCTCTCTCTTTTCTCTTAGCACCATTCGGCAATTTCAAAAGGAGCAAGGAAGTGAAATTCAAAAGCTAAGCTCCTCTCATCCATANTGTCCAAAACTCCCCAAATTTTAACCATATATTCTTAACTATAGGTAGAAGGTACGTATTTAATTTAATAATTTTTGGAGGTGTTTTGATTGGGTAAATAAATTGTAGAAGTTGAGGCTGAATAGTAACTCCGAAAATTACTAAGTTTTGTTCTTGATGTTTACTTATGATCAAGGCTAGATCAAGCTCTCCCAAGGATATTAGACTCTAGCTAAGTGTTGTTAAAGCTCCAAGAAGGTATAAACTTCCTCCCACCCTTGAGTATATCTTGAGTAGCATGAAGCAAAAGTTAGTATTTGGATGAATGTAAAAAGCATGACTAATGTTGTTTAGCTAGAATGATGTTTGTGATGTTGGATGATTTTGTGAAGTAGTGTTGGTCAAGAGTTATGAAATGAGTAGTTAAATGTTATGACATAGTAGTATGTTGATGATTGAGCTTGGTTGTGAATGGATTCCACTTGGTTGAATCCGGAAAACGTTACGTTTATAGCCGTCGTAATGTCCGTTTATTTTTAAACTTATTTTGGACTATAACCCCGAAATGAAAAGTCACTGGAACTTATCACCACTGACCATGGTTGCATAGATCTTGTTTCATAGTTTGTTTTGACACTTGAATCATGTTATTCCGATTTACGGTTTAGGAGAAAAGCTAGTTTTAGTGGAGGTGACTAAATTGTCCAAACTGCTGCGAATTGCTTCTTTTGTAAATATAAACGGACCCTTTAACAGTTGTCAAAAATCATGAAAATTGGAGGATAAATATTTTGGACAGTGGTTAAGGTCTCTGCAAAATTTCATGAACAATTGTTAAATTTTCGATTTTATAAAAATGTTGAAGCTAAGGAGGTACAAGTGAGACTCCTTAAGTTGTTACTTGGAAAGTGGATTTTGTAATGACTAAGTAAAGTGGACCTTTAGAATGGGTCATGGATGAAGTGTTTGACTTAATTTATTAACATGTGTCCTTACGATTTAAAGAGTCTAGAATGAGACGTTTAATCATGTCAGAAGTTTGGTTCGTGTGTGCGTTTTAAAGCGATAGTTGAGTTACGTAAGTAACTAATCGTACGTTCTATTTATTTTATAGATCACCCGACATCCTCGCAGAACCCTATTACCCCAAGGACACCAGGCAAGTTTTCAAAACCTATACCATATATTCTACTGTTGATGTTGTGATATAACTGTTTACTTAAACATTCGAATTGATTTAACTGCTGTTAATCTTTCGCAAATGATTTGGTTTATATGCTATAAGATATTATAGATATATACCGGTGTTGTGTAGAGGCTCTAAGAGTAGAGCAGTTTCATATTTTCGAACGTAGACCGGGAGTCGAGAAGTTATTTTAAATACTGTTGTAAT
>QRFB01000295.1:22065-53754 GCA_008931105.1 Oenanthe javanica
GAATGTTAAACAATGGCTAATTTTTGGTTGCTAGGAATTAATTTAAGCTCATAAATAATAAATGTTAATATTTAAAGAATTTATGAGACTCGAATTAATAAAATCCTAGGACTTATGTATTTTTGGAAAATTATCTTAAGATTAAATTAATATTCTTAATAGATAATTATTTCAATAATAGCATAAGTAATTATATGTAATTTAAGCAATTATGTATGTATATATATATATATACATCTAATTATTATTGTACATTAATATAAATGATTATGTTATTAATTAATTAATTAATTTACTCATTAAATTAATTCAAGCATGAGTTAATTTAATTCCTAAATTAATTAGAACAGTTAATAATATAAGTATTTAGTATATAAATTATTATTATTTATCCTAAAAGTTTCTAAATAGATATTGTTTGTTAATATTTATTTTATCATTATTAATTTATCTAAAATTCGAATAAGATTTTTATTATTTTATTTCGAATTTAGAAACAATTAATAATATAAGTAATTATTCTATTTTATTATTACAAATTCGTATGACTTATTTAAATCAGCATGACTTATTATTATAAATGACTCAGTATGACTTAATCTAATAAATTTCGGCATGACTTTTCATTTTTAATAAAAAGTCATACCGAGAGATTAGAACAATAAGTCATACCGAGCATTTTTGCTTGTTATGTTCAGTTTTATGTAAATAAAACTCGGTATGACTTTTAATAAGTCATACCGAGATATTCAAGTGATTTCTTCTCTAATAAGTCATACCGAGTAATTTGTTTTTATTTTCTATTAAAATTAAGTCATACCCAGCAATTCATATACACACACACTGCTACATACTTACAACTCGTGAACAGCCTTTTCATTCTCAAAAATCGATCATTTTTGATCATTTTCAACTGATTTCAGTTGCTGTTACTTGCTGATTTCAAGCTCCTTGCTTGCTAGTTTGTTAAAATCTGTTAAAACAAACAAAACTCTGCCCGATTTTCATTANTTCGAATAAGATTTTTATTATTTTATTTCGAATTTAGAAACAATTAATAATATAAGTAATTATTCTATATTAATCTATAATAGTTAAGCATGACTTTTTTTTTAAAATTCGGCATGACTTTTTAATTAAATAGAAAGTCATACCGAGTTCTTGTAAAAATAAGTCATACTGACTATTTATAGTATTTTGTTTTATTTAGTTATAATACAGAATGACTTATTTAATAAATTAAATAAGTCATACCGATCAAAACTCGGTATGACTTTTAAAAGTCATACCGACGAATTATGTCCTTATTTTTTTTTCGGTATGACTTTCTAAAAGTCATAGCGAGTTTTAATTCCTATATAAAGTCATATTGTCTCTTAAATAAGTCATACTTATATATTATTTGATATATACACGCATATACACACGATTTTTCATCAGATTTCTTTGAAAATCGTTCGATTCTAATCAAAACAACTGCTATAGTTGATTGTTCTTGGTTGTTAACAAGCTTTGCTTGCTTATTACTGATAGAATCATTTAAAGCAATGAATTATTGCCCGATTTTCGTGAAAAACGAACTGACTGTTCGTGTTTTTGGACAAAATCGAAGCTATCTGTGATTATTCTGAATAAAGGACTGGTGTGGAGTATTTTTTACTGTTTAAAATCGACTGAGAAGATTAATAGATGTTATGGTTTTAATTTTATTATTTTTTTCTTGTAATTCTCGAATTCTGGACTTGTAATATTTATTTTACTGTTTTATTATACTTTGTAAGTTATTAATTATAATAGTTTAAATTAAAATGGCTGGTTATTGTGAAATTATCAAGACCAATTTTGTAGGATTTTTTAATCCAGTGAACTGCTCAGTTGAGAGGTTTAGACCGTGGATCATATTTTTAAATGAGTATTCACTAAATAGAACAACAATCACAGTGGAACTCCCATTACAAGTGTTAACACTTAGGGCATTGTACTCGACAGCAAGGAACAGAACTGTTGAAGACAGAGTACAATTCTCATTCACCATTGGAGAACATGAATACATGGTGACTGAAGATGATGTGAACAGGATTTTAGGGTTCCCAGATAGAGATTTTGTTGATCCACCAACTGTTATAGAAATAATTGAATTCTTCAATGCTATTCAGTACCAAGGTGAGATAAACCTAGTGAAGCTGACAAAAGCCAAGTTGGTGAGCGAGTGAGACTACTTCTTTCACACACTAGCACAAGTGTTTGCACCCACTACGAAGAGCAACTTCAACAACATTTCTTCACTACTTAAGGGTTCAGAAATGGTGTTTATTGTCTTGCTCTTGAAGGATGTTTTCCTTTGCTTTCCAAATTGACATGTTTTACAAAGTCCATCTTGCACAAAGTTAACCTGTGGTAGTCCTCTCACAAGATTCTGTTTCACCAACTTGTTGAGTGTTTTGAAGTTGATATGTGACAGTTTCTTGTGCCATTTCCAGCTCTTTTCAGTTGAGGCCTTGCTATATAGACATGTGACTTCATTGTAAATGCAATCCTTCAAGCTGGCTTCATATATGTTACCATGTTTGTGCCCTTTGAAAATCAAAATTCATGTTTTTTTGTGAGTCACAAGACACTATTTGTTATCAAAGCCAGTATGGTAACCTTTATCTCCAAGTTGACTTATGCTAATTAAGTTGTGTTTCAACCCATCAACTAGAGCTACTTCATCAATGATGACATTCCCAAGTACAATCTTACCATATCCAAGTGCTTGTCCTTTGTTGCCATCTCCAAAGGATACTTCTGGACCAGTCATTTCCACAAAGTCTGTAAGAAGGGATTTATTTCCAGTCATGTGTCTTAAACATCCAATGTCCAAGATTAGGGTTACTTTTTTTACCCTTGTTCCCTGCATACAGTTTTGAGGACCCAAACAGTTTTGGATCCTTTCTTACTAACATTAAGTCAAACAGGCTTAGTATTCTTGACTTTTGTTTTACCTGTTTCATTTATTGCCTTAGACTCTGGTGAAGTTTTGATAGTGTCATACCAACTTTTATCAATTGAAGATTTTAGCTCATAAAAATTGTAATACAAATCATGATAGTCCCTACACATATAAATAGAATGAAATATGCTGCAACAGTGATAACAAGGCTTCTGTGGAATGTAGTGACTTTTCAGAGTCTGTGAAGGAATAGACTCTGACTTCTTCTCAATTTTTGTTTTACAGTCTAGAGCTAAGTGGTTGTGGTTACCACATTTGTAACACTTCTTTCTAGGAGAATTAGGATCCTTTTGATAATTATTGGCCTTATTAATGCCCTCCTTACTATTACTATTTCTCCTAGTCTTTGTAGACTCTGATAAGTTCTCTAGCCTTTCCTTTAACTTAGACTTAGACAGGTACCCAATGTTAATGTTTTTCTTAGATTTCTTTGCTTCTGATTCATCTGTCTTTTTGTCAACAACAGGGGGATCATTGACAGATGGGTTTGTGGTTTCTTTAGGTAAATCAGTCTTTCCTTCAGAAGTCACAAAATTAACAAGAGTGAAGGTACTTTTGTCCTTAGTTTTATTAATTTGGCTAGCTTCTTAATTGTTATCCATCTCATCAATAGGTCTTTTTCCTTGACTCTTGTCATAGCCTAGACCAGCAGTTTGACATACATTTTGATTGTTGAGAATTTCCTGAACTTTTATACCAGAGTCTGTCCACACTTTGAACTTAAGCCTTTATTCCTCTAGTTCTTTCTTAATAAAGTCATAGGCTTTTAAGACATCAGTGTAGTTATGCCTTCTTTTCTCATAATCCTTTTTATATTCTTTCATAAACACTAATTCAGACTCTAAATGGTTATTCTTACTTCTCAAGGTTAAATTTTCTTATGTTTACCTGTCATTGTCATTAGTGAGGGACCTACGGTTTGTCATTATCTTATTAATCTCACTTTGAATAATTTTCATACCATCAGAATCTAAATTGAGTAAGGATTCAGGAGAAAAAATTGATACTTGAGTCTTTGGAGATGATGTACCAGTGGGAGACTCTTATTTTTTTGAGGAGAATGCCATCAGTGCAAGATTATCATAATCTATTTCATCCTCTGAGCTTGAATTTGCCCAATCATTTTCTGTTGAGAGAAGTGCCTTTCCTTTGCCTTGACTTTTTGCTTTTCTGCATTCACTGGCATAGTTCCCCAATATTCCACAGTTGAAACACTTGACTTTTGCCTTGTCAAGCTTGATTATGGTTTTTTGCTTTTCTCAACCTTTTCATCTTCCTTCTTGAATAATGGCTTTTTGCTGAATTTTCCAGTTCTTTTGTTAAATTTCATCCTTTTTAAATTCTTGGCAAACATAGCCATCATTTGACTCAGAACAATCTCATCTTCAGAATCAGAGTTTGTCTCAGTAGACTCTGATTCAACAACAGTCTTACCATTCTTCTTTGATTCTTTAACTCTTGATTCTTTGGGTTCTCTCTGTTGTTCTATTTCAGACTCCATCAAGAGATCTATAGATTTTGCTTTCACAAACTTCTTGTTCTTTCTCTGTTACATCTCTAGATCATATGTTTTGAGTCTGCCATACAATTCTTCCAAGGAGATTTTATCCAAATCACTTGCTTCTCTTATGGCTGTTATTTTGTTGTCCCACTCTTCAGGAAGATCTCTCAGAAACTTGGTGTTTTTATCTTCAGAGTCATAAACCTTACTAAGTATAACCATCTCATTCAGTAGTTTTGTGAACCTATCATACATCTCAGTAATAGATTCCCCAAATTTTACCTCAAAATACTCATACTCCTGAATTAGCAGAGACCTTGTATTCTTCTTGACATCTTTAGTCCCTTCATAATGCACTTCAAGTTTTGTCCACATCTCCTTAGCAGTGTTTCATGATATGACACAGTTTGTAAGAATAGAGTCCAAACTGTTAAAGAAAATGTTTTTGACTTTTGCTTCCTTAAGAACATTCTCATTGTCCTCATTTGATCACTCAGCCTTTGGTTTGTTGATAAAGTGCTCTTCAATTATTTTTCCTTCTTCAATGGTTTAAGGAACAAGCCTTGAGGGCTCATAGGGTCTATCATGAATCCTGTCAAGATAGTCAGGGTCTGTAGCTTCCAGATGGTGCAGCATCTTAACCTTCCAGTGGGTGTATTCATTTCTCTTAAGCATAGGAATCTTAGAATTTCCATCTTTGTTTCTAGACATCTTTGATCGATTTTAAAATGTAGGCTCTGATACCAATTGTTTTCCCAGTTACACAAGTTGAAGGGGGGTTGAATACTTATGTGATCTTTTCGCCTTAGTTTCAATCAATTTCAGAAGAATCAAACTTGAACTATTTTAACAAAGATCAAAACTCAGAGAATAAAAATATCAGTGTTTGTATTAAAGAATATTGAATACAAACTCTCCTAGGGTGCAGACAAACCCTAGCAGCTTCTATGTGATTTCACAGCAACTCTCTCTATCTCTATGCTCTCACACGTTCGACTACAATATTAGGTTATATAGAATGTTTATATAGAGAGTTTCCTATCAACTAATAACAGAAAATCAAATTACAATAGGAATAGAATTCCTAATTATTAGTTGACAGTTTTCTTCTGAAATTCTCTTTCCTTCCCATAGCATATCTGCAATATAATTGTCTTTATCTTCGAAGACTTTCCATTATTGTAATCACCTTCCAAATTCAGCTTCAGTTCTATAGACTCTGAAAAACTTCAGACTCTGATGATCTTCAGTCTCTGATAGTCTATAGACCCAAATTGACTTGCAGACTCCGATTGATATCCATACTCTGGATTTATTTCCCCTGAAAATATTCTAAGTACAAATGACATCTAATAATGAATTTGACTAACTAGACTCTGATTATGTAAAAGTTCAGAGACTAGAAAGACTTGTTATAGATAAACTATGCTAGACTCTGTTCTAGTATTTTGTACATCATCAAATGAATATATTCCTAACATAATGTACATATGTGTAATGATATTACTTTGTTTGTATCATATCAACAAATTCAAGGCATGACAGTGACGATGGGGAATGCTAGTGTTGTTCAAGTACTTGGAGTAGGAAACATGGACCTGAAGTTTGCTTCTGGGCGTGTTATATCCCTTACTAGAGTGCATCATGTTCCTGACATTCGTAGAAACATAATAAGTGGAAGTTGTTTAGTTAGAAATAGTTTCGAACTTTCTTTGAAGTGTAATAAAGTAGTCATTACATATACTAGTGTATTTTTTGGCAAAGGTTACTTGTCTGATGGATTGTTTTTAATAAATGTGGAGTCTTTTTTGGGCAATTTTATTAATGATAATACTGGTCCTTCTGTTAATTATGTTGAATGATCTGATATATGGCACTTATGTCTTGGTCATCTAAATTTTGGTGCTCTAAAAAATATGATGAATTTAGAGCTGATTCCAAAGTATGCCATTGAAAAGAAATATAAATGTCAAGTATGTGTGACTATTAAACAAACTAGGAAACCATTTCATAATGTTGTTAGGGATTCAAAAGTATTAGAATTAGTACACAAAGACATATGTGAATTTAGTGGTATTATGACTATGGATAATAAAAGATATTTCATTACCTTTATAGACGATTGTAGTAGATACTGCTATGTTTATTTACTTAAACATAAAGATGAAGCACTAGAGAAATTCATTATATTTAAAACTGAAGCTGAAACACAAACTGGTAAAGTACTTAAACGTTTGAGATCTGATAGAGGTGGAGAGTATACGAGTACCTCATTTAATCAATTTTGCAGAAGCAATGGTATAGTTCATAAGGTGACTCTACCATACACTCTTGAGTTTAATGGGGTGGCAGAACGAAAGAACAGAACATTTAAAGATATGATTAACATTATGTTGATTAACTCTGGATTGCCTAAGTACATGTGGGGAGAAGCTCTGAATACAGCTTGCCATATTCTGAATAGAGTCCTTCTGAAACATATGGACAAGACACCTTATGAGTTATGGAGAGGCAAAAAGACTAGTTTAAAGTATCTTCGTGTGTGGGGCTGCCTTGCAAAAGTACTTATCCCTGAACACAAGAGAAAAAAACTAGGGCCGAAAATAGTTGATTGCATCTTTCTGGGCTGTATTGAAACCACTACCGCTATGAGATTTTTAGTGTTAAAATTTGACATAGATGGGATAGTGGCAAACACTATAGTTGAGTTTCGTGATGCAACATTCTTTGAGAATGTATTCTCTATGAAGACCGGTATACCTCAGGATATTTATGATGATGATCCCACTCACACGTCGAGTTTCATTCCTGATCATGTGGAAAGGATGACAAATGTGGGGTTGGATCCTGCTAGTAGCTTTACTCCTAACGAAGTAGAGGAACCTAGAAGGAGTAAGCGTGCAAAGGTGGTCAAGGATTTTAGAAGTGATTTTATCATTTACAATGTCGAGGATGAACCTTTGACTTTCCGCCAGGTCATGGACTCTTCGGAGTCAAGGTACTGGAAAGGCGCTGTAAAGAGTGAGATCGACTCTATTATTTCTAACGGAACATGGGAGTTGGTTGATATCCCTCCTGGGTTTACTACTATAGGATGTAAGTGGATTTTCAAAAGAAAAATGAACCCGGATGGCTCAATAGATAAGTATAAGGCTAGGCTGGTAGCTAAGGGTTTTAGGCAAAGGGAAGGCATTGACTATTTTGATACATACTCTCCTGTTGCAAGAATGATAACAATTTAAATGCTTATCATCCATCAGATGGATGTAAAGACAGTTTTTCTTCATGGTGATCTTGAAGAAGAGATTTATATGGATCAGCCTAAAGGATTTGTTACATTTGGTAATGAGAAGAAAGTGTGTAAGTCAGTCAAGTCTATCTATGGCTTGAGACAAGCTCCCAGAGACTGGCACAAAAAGTTTGATGAAACTGTTTTGACTTTCGGTTTTGTGGTTAATAAAAGAGGCAAGTGTGTCTACTATAAGGTTAAAGGAGATGAAAAAGTGATTTTGTGCCTATATGTGGATGACATACTATTGTTTGGAACCAATATTGAGATTATTAACGAGGCTAAAAGTTTCTTGAAAAGGCACTTTGAAATGAAAGATATGGGTGAGGCGGACGTACACTAGACGAGAAGGAGACAAAGTTCTAATTATAGTTGTTTATGTCGATGACATTTTAGTCACCAGAACCAAGGTGTCTAACATTAATAAGTTCAAGCAGCAGATGGGCAAGGAGTTCGAGATGAGTGATCTTGGTAAACTATCGTATTATTTGGGCATCGAAGTAATTCAAGAAAAAGATCACATCATGTTGGGGTTTTAGGCTTAAACCCATGTTTCCTCATTTTTACCCTTGTCCCACATTGAAGAGGAAAAAGAATACCCACATCCCTTTTCCTATAAATAAGCCATTTCCCCTTTATTTCTAATTACACCTTTCTTTTATTCTTTTCTTTATAGCTTCTAGATAGTTCATCTAGTAGGAAAGCCGATTTATCCTGCTTTCAGGAAGTGTCGGGATAGAAGGTCCTCGTGCCTAAACTACCATTAGGAGTGTATGGTTTTGACTGCAGCCATTAGAGGTGGTCCCGCTGCAGGGGGTTGTTCTATCGGGTTATGTGACACTATCCGTGTTGGAAGAGGGAGAGAAGGAAAGGCTGTCGGGAAATAGTATTAGGGGGAGGTTTGAAGGGAAACACTTCAGTGAGTGAAGGATATACATAATATGTATGTTAGACTGAATTTGTGTATAAAATTCAGAGTCGTATACCCAGATATTGTAATCTCTTTGTTCTAGTGAAGTTATTATCATTGTGGATGTAGGCTTGCCGAACCACGTAAAATCTCTTGCCTCTTTTACTATATATTGTTGGTTTGTTGTTTCCATTACTATCATATATATATTTGTGGGTCCAAGCACACGGTTAAGTATATAAATACGCTTCCGCAGATGCCAGGGATCGGATCAGATTCCCAACAAGTGGCATCAAGAGTTGGTTTGAATTGGGCATAAATTATTGGTGCCGAAGGAAAGTAATTAAGAAAAGTGATTATTTAATTGGCATGACGGAAGTGCTCCCACTGTTTCTCATACTTACCTGGCCAATAGATTTAGTCGTTTAACTTGCTTTGAGTGTGCAAGTGGATAGGATGACAAATATTGGAGGATTCAGGGTGGATTCGTATGATGGTAAGGGCAATTTTACTCTTTGGCAGAGAAGTGTAAAAGATATCCTGACCCAACAGAAGCTAGCAAGGGCTTTGAAGGGAAATGAGGGAAAGCCAACAAAGATGAGCGATGAAGATTAGGAGGATGATGAGTCGCAATGCATGAGTATCATCAGACTATGTATTGCTGACAACATTACCAATAATGTTGTGGACGAAAGCACGCCGAAGGAGTTGTGGTCAAAGTTGGAGACATTGTATCTCGGGAAGAACTTGACTACAGAGTTAAATCTGAAACGCGAATTGTATCGGCTGGAGATGGCAGCCCATGGCAATATTATTGAGCACATGAATGTGTTTAATGCTATTGTTGATCAACTTCAAAAGGTTGATGTAAAATTGGATGAAGAAGATAAGACCCTTATTCTTCTTACTTCGATTCCAGAGTGATTCGAGAATTTGGTCACTACCATATTATAAGGGAAGGACACCGTAAAGATGGAGGAGGTTTAGTCAGCACTTTTGTCAAATGCTAACAAGAAGAACCAAGATGGTGACAAGGAAGGAATGATAGCTTTGGCCTTGCGTAGTCAAAGTGATAGAGGAAGGGGTGTTGTGAAAGGATCTACCAATAACAGGGGTAAATCCAAATACAGTGAAAGGGCCAAGCAGTGCTTTAGTTACAAGGAGTGGGGTCATATTAAGCTGAATTGTCCGCTTAATAAAAGGAACCCAGATGCATCATTGGTTGTGGTTACTCTTGATTGTGAAGATCTTTACACCGTCTTCAATCGAGACATTAGTTCTCCGGGAGAATGGATATTAGATTCGGGTTCATCTTACCATATATGTTCTGAGAGGGGACATTTTGATGAATTCCCTGAAACAAAGAATGAAATAGTTTATTTGGCTGATGGGTCTACTTGTGAGATCAAGGGAGTTGGAATTGTGAAAATCAAAATGTTCAATGGAGTAGTTCGCATTTTGGGCAGTGTAAGATATGTTCCTCAGTTGAGGAAGAATCTAATATCTATCGGTCGGTTAGCTTCAGAAGTCTATAGATGCTCTATAGTGGGGGAGATATGAATATCGAAAGAGGCTGTGTGGTTCAGATGAAGGGAGAGCTATGTGGGAGAATATATCGTCTGATTAGTACGTGGCCAGAACGTAAGGGAACTTCGAAAATCTGGTTATCTCGTGCACTAGGGAATAGTGACTTGAAGGATACTATTGCGGTTGTATTGCCTTCAAGACTAGATGATGGTGCAAAGACTGTTGGGATGGAAGTTTGGTCGAAGGACTACCACGACATCAACGAGTAGTTGTTGTGTTGCAGGTGCATATGCGCATCGATCAACATGAATCAAGTGAGTCGGGAACTAGATAATAGATTGATTCGTTTGATATGCAATTGGGATAAATGAAATATCGATGGTCAGACTTGCGTATGTGGTCACACTTGTGTGTGTGATGGACTATATATTGGATTGGCTGACGTGAATCAAGTGAGTATGTGCGCATGCAACAGATTGCTTCACATGTATATAGTTGGACAAATAGAGGTCAATGGTATACTTGTGTGTATACGAGTGAGCATTCGAGAATGAATGTGTTGGGGCTTGGAGTATTTGACTCGGGGGAGCTTTGGAAATGTTTGTGGGTGAACAAGTTTTTCTAAAGGAAAGAGTCGGAAGTTCGGAAGGGGGAGATTGTTGGGGTTTTAGGCTTAAACCCATGTTTCCTCACTTTTACTGTAATAACCCGGATTTTTGGACGAATTTTTTTTATTTATAAACGACCCTGATGAATAGTGATTCTACGGATTATGAAAAACTTTTTAGCCCACACTAAGTAAGTGTTGGAATATTGGAAAACCGAAGATGTGGTACTGTTGTATGAAAAAAATGAGTGAATGTAAAAGCCGTCGGAATCCGAAGATTTTCGCTTTTACTAATTGTTTTGTAATTTACGAGATATCAAGGAATAAGAGAATTAAGTTGTGACCAAGATGATTATAATTTAGAAATTTCATGGTTATAATCAAATTAGGGTATTTGGAATATTAAGGATTTACGCTAAGGAATTCATATGACGAAAAGATTTCGGAAGTTAATCGAACTTACGTTGAGGATTAATGGTTAAGTGTTGGATGATAAGTGACTAAAGACAAGTCTCATGCAAGTGTCATGCATGCCTAACTAGGAATTGAAAGCCAACCAAGTAACCAAGTATTGGTTAGAAACATGGTTCCATGAATGGTGGAAAAGTAGAAAGCAAGTTCCTTGATTCATGGCTTTAGTTGCACTTGACCTTGACTTTGCACTCCACCAAGCCATACTTGTGTGTAAATCAGTCATATACATTACATACACTTTATACAAACACAAAAAAAATCAGCCAACACATATTGAAAAAGTAGAAAAGCTCTCTCCCATCTCTTTCTCCATTTTCTGCCTAGCTTGAGCAAGGTGCAAAGATGATTTTATAACTCCAGTTCTACTCATCCAAAAATCACCAAATTTTAACCATAGCTTCTTCACTATATTTAGAAGGTACGTATTTAATTTCATAAGTTTTGGAGGTGCTTTGGTTGGGTAAATAAATCATAGAAGTTGAGGCTGAATAGTAACTCCGAAAATTTACTTACTTGTTCTTGATTTTCTCTTGCAAGTTTAAGGATGATAAGCATAGATCAAGGCTCCCTTAAGGCTTACAAGCTCTTGTTAGTATGTTTAAGTATCCAAGGAAGGTATAAACTCTATCCACCCTTTGATTTACTTTGAAGTTAAAAGCTTGAGTTGAGTTATGTTTAAGCATATGTGGATTAAGGAGTTTGGATGTAAATGGTTGAGTGTTGTTGGATGATTTTGTGAAGTGGTGTTGGTTAAAAGTTATGAAATGAGTAGTTGAATGATATGACCATATTAGTATGTTGATGATTTATCTTGGTTGTGAATGGATTTCAATTGATTGAATCCGGAAAACGTTAAGTTTATAGCCGTCGTAATGCCCGTTTGATTTAGGGACTGTTTTGAACAAGAATTACGATCTGTTAATAAAATATTTCTGGACACCACTGACCATGGATGTGTAGACCTTATTTCATAGTTTGTTTTGACACTTGAATCATGTCGATACGATTTACGGTTTAGGAGATAAGTTCGTTTTAGTGAAAGTCGCGCAAGGAGACCAAACTGCTGCCTTGTACTCACTTTGATGCTATAAACGAACTAGTTAAGAGTGGAATAAAATTATGAAACTTGGATGATATATACCTTGGACAGTTAGTAAGATCACCAAAAAGGTTTTGTATTAAAAAGTTAATTTTTCGATTTTATAAAAATGTCGGAACCAAAGTTGCGCGATGACACTATTCATTGAAAAGCTACTGCCTTCTTCAGTAAATTCGGGAAAATGGTCCCTCTGTCTAGTAACAACATTTTGATGGATTGTATTCTAGACATTCTCTAGATCGTGCACGCGAAAACGGTGCATCATTTGAGTTATCGGTTAATAAGTTATGAGTGTTTTAGTGAAAGCGGTGCAAATAGCAAAATCTCATAGTTGACTCGATTTCTAAAATGCTTTTCGCTCAGTTAACTCAAGTGTTCCAAATCAAAATATTTTTGATAAATATTACAAATACTCAAGAAGCTCCTTGAGGTGGTTTCATATTTAATTATGAATTTTCTGATTTATTAAAATTGTTGGAGTGCGAGTCGCGTAATAGTAATTCTCAGGAAAGTCAACTACAGAGACACGATTTTGACGAGCCATTTTGGCCAAGATAATAGGATAATTTCGAGTCGGTTGAAACATGAAGGATGTTAAGGAATAACACGACTATGTATTGGAGTAAAAAGATTTGATTAAAAGCCGTTGACGAGATGGTTTATGAACGGTCAAGATAGACCCGAGGAGGTGAATGCCGGGTAAGACAAGNGGAACAACATGACTATGTATTGGAGTAAAAAGATTAGATTAAAAGCCGTTGACGAGATGGTTTACGAATGGTTAAGATAGACCCGAGGAGGTGAATACCGGGTAAGACAAGCGTTAGTAAAATGACTAAGTAAAATTTGAGGTTGTCATAATTGGAATCAATATGCGATTAATATTATTAATAATATAAGTAGTTGATGGGATTATGAGTACTAATCAGGATTATAATATCTATGGATAGAAAATTCGGAGCGAGTGGGACTCTGAGAACGTATCTTGGACTTCAGGCAAGTTTTCTAACCTACGTTTTTACATATCAAAATATATGTATTGCTACGTATGCATGTTTTTAAACACCTGTACTTAATGTACTACTGTTTTGTCGAAAGACTGTTGTTGTTGTGATATAACTGTATATTGAAAAGTACGAATTGTTTTATGTATTATTAAAGCTTTCGTAAATGTTTCGGTTATATGCTATAAGAAATATAGATATAAGCCGGTGAAGGTAAAAGGCTCTAAGTGTATAGCGAGTTATGTATTTTTGAACGTAGACCGGGAGTCGGAAGGTTATGTTAAGTACTGTCGTAATCCGGAAGAAGTCGGAGACAGATTATTTTGAAATGACGATATAAATATTTATATTTTGATATTCTTTCGATAAAGGAATTAAATAGAGTTAATAAATATTATTTGAATATTTATTAAATTAATGAATATTATTCTGAATATTCGTTTAAAAAGGAGTTTATTAATTGTTTCTTAATTAATAAATATTAGTTGAATATTTATTAAATATTATAAATTGATTTAAAAATTAGTGAAGGTCTTTAATAATTATTTAAAATATTTTCTGACCTTCAGAAAATTTATTTAAATATAGTGAGGGTTCCCTAATATCTATTTTTTTGATTTTATTCTTTTAATAAGAATAAAGTATTCTCGAACTTATCAAAAATAGGGAACTCGGTCTAGGAAGTAAAAAGGGATTTACTTTCAAAAGCAGTTATGTTTTGGTATCACCGGCCTACTGTAGTAGGGATTTCAACTTATCAAAATCAAATAAATGTTCGACTGACTCCCAGGTCACGAAATTTTAAATGATTTTCATTCCTCGATATGAGATTAGTTGACGGAGGTCAACACACATTGTGATATTACAACTTCCCCATAATTCTGGAAGTTAATCAAACATCTGGTGTTGAGACCTTACAAGAGTATTGAGGCGGTCTGGGACTTGAATTCAATTTCCTTCCAGACAAATTATCATCTTTCCAAATCGCACCTATCAACAAGCGATATGCTTGGGGAACTTAAATTGATTTCTGTTCCAGATATGGATAGGGTTCTTAAAGGGACTGGAGAAAATTTGGGCCTTTGATGTCGCCCGGTTAGCATAAGAGGTCGATTGACACCGACCCAGCGGAAAAAAATTGTTTTCGGGCCTTTGATGTCACCCGGTTAGCATAAGAAGTCGATTGACACCGACCCAGCGGAAAAAAATTGTTTTCGGGCCTTTGATGTCGCCCGGTTAGCATAAGAGGTCGATTGACACCGACCCAGCGGAAAAAAATTGTTTTCGGGCCTTTGATGTCGCCCGGTTAGCATAAGAGGTCGATTGACACCGACCCAGCGGAAAAAAATTGTTTTCGGGCCTTTGATGTCGCCCGGTTAGCATAAGAGGTCGATTGACACCGACCCAGCGGAAAAAAATTGTTTTCGGGCCTTTGATGTCGCCCGGTTAGCATAAGAGGTCGATTGACACCGACCCAGCGGAAAAAAATTGTTTTCGGGCCTTTGATGTCGCCCGGTTAGCATAAGAGGTCGATTGACACCGACCCAGCGGAAAAAAATTGTTTTCGGGCCTTTGATGTCGCCCGGTTAGCATAAGAGGTCGATTGACACCGACCCAGCGGAAAAAAATTGTTTTCGGGCCTTTGATGTCGCCCGGTTAGCATAAGAGGTCGATTGACACCGACCCAGCGGAAAAAAATTGTTTTCGGGCCTTTGATGTCGCCCGGTTAGCATAAGAGGTCGATTGACACCGACCCAGCGGAAAAAAATTGTTTTCGGGCCTTTGATGTCGCCCGGTTAGCATAAGAGGTCGATTGACACCGACCCAGCGGAAAAATTGTTTTCGGGCCTTTGATGTCGCCCGGTTAGCGTAAGAGGTCGATTGACACCGACCCAGCGGAAAAATATTTTAAGGCCCATGTGTTGCCTTGGGTGATGACCGGTTAGGATCATCCGTCTACTAGTAGAAAATTTCTAGGTACTATACGACTGATCATCGTGTACTGTGGGTGTGCTCCAGTATAGTCCCATTTCTTCCAATTGGAATTGTGTTACAACATCGTAACGAAAGCCTATGAGCTGAGTTACCGAGGGTGTTGCTAGTGATTGAATTGTTGATGTTTCTCCCTACTCATCTGAGATGTTTTGACGAAAAGTTATTTTAGAAACTTATGCGGGTATAGGATGTACACCAAACAGTTTATAAATCTTCAAAATATTTTACTGGATTTAAACCTTACAAGTGGTATGGTTCAAAGTGAATTGATTTGCTTACGATGAGAAGTAACTATTATTGCAGTATCTTGAACTGTGTACTCATTATATTATGGGGGTTTAACAAAGCTATAGTTGAAGCTATTTTGCTAAGTTACAGATATATATTATTTCAAAACTGTGAACTTAAATAGTTCATTGGGTTCTATTTCAAAAGCTTCAGAGGAAGTATGAAAGAGTGGTAACACTATATTTAATAGTGTCTTATTTTATATAATGAACTAAATTGTTCAGATTATATCTTTCTAAACTTCATGTTTAGTATAAATACTTTTAATAGAAAACTCTGACTATATGTATCGTCGAGAGATACTTTGCTATGCTTACCCTAAACCGGTAACCTATGTTATACTATTGAGATAGTAGTGATTATCATGTTCTTAGATGAGAGTCACATAGATAATTGGGTGGATAATTTGCTGAGCATTCTTTCGCTCATTCTTGCTTTATATTAAATTTTTCAGAGAAAGTGATAATACACCCGATTGGCTCCATACTTCGAGGAAAAGAAGTAAGAGATTCACCTTTGAGGTGGTTCAGTTCAGAATGATTCCGCAGGAGTAAGTTGATTAGGTTTTCAGTATTTATCTAGTTATTAATGTTACTTCATGTAGGGGTTATCATTGATAGCTTGAGATCCTGGATAAGTACATTTGGTTTGTAATAACTAATGATACTTGTTGTGTATCGTTTCTAAGACTATAACTTGTGTGTGTGTGAGTGAGAGGGGTCTATGATGGGTGTTTGATGGAGTATTGAGTTATTGAAGGTTGTAAATGATTGGATGGTGGCGTGGCGACTCAAATCCCTGACCCCGGATTTGGGGGCGTTACAGAAATGGTATTAGAGCATGAGTTATAGTACTTAGATACGAGAGTGTTAAGAGTTATTCATATATAAGAGGATAATGTGAGAACTCATGTAGAGTTCGTAATTGGACTACCAGATGTAGTACCAATGAATGAGTTAAGAAAATGCCATCTACCTGGAATTAGTAGTGAGGAAATTTATGAATGACATTTGAGATATAGATTTTGGACAGAAATTGGCAAGACCATTCTGGAAGGGCCAATGATATATTTTGTACAAACCTGGTAAGTATAAAGATTGTGAGGATTCTATTGAGGATAAGAAGTCAAGGATAATTTTTAAGACGATGTGTGGTATTGATACGATATAGAGTCACAACGAGGAGTTAAGACGCATATTTGTTGTATCTTCTAAGTATGTTAAGTATTTTCGGATCAAAGTGGGCCCTTAGTGTAGTGACCCACATATTCCGGATATTGTGGTCAGAATGAAAAATAGGATTGACCCAGTGTGTAGGTGTTGGTACAAAGCTCCTTCTGGTAGTGGTGAGACTACGGCTAGAAGGGGGTTCTGAGCATTCACTGGGAATTTAATGGTTTCATTGAGATAAATGGTTCAGGGAAAGAGGTCCCATAATACAACTATAGATCCTTAGGTGTGAATTGATTGAGACTACATAATGGACAGTATGTCTCGTCCTTTTGGTAATAAACCATATGTCGTGTAGACCATGAGTTTTGAAAAGTGACGGTCGGAAGGACCAGATGATAAATGTACGAACATGAAATTGGTACAAGTTGTGAGGAATCTACCCTTAGCTAACAACCTGATAGGTAATATTGATCCGACATATCTCACGTGTTGTGTTTGATAGCCTGTTGAGAATTATGACAGTCCTGCTGATATGAACAGTGATAAGGATATATTTAATGAGCGTCAACCTATTTTGGCACCTACATGTTGTTTCACCCTCAGAAAGTGTCACCCATAAGTTCAATTCATNAGGAAATTCAGGAAGGATATAACCCAGAGTTGATTCTAAACCAGAGCCGGTGGAATAATCAATGGGTATAGTCAAGCCTAGAAATTATTGCTTTCACGAGAGTAAGTATGAACCTCTTAAGTGAATCTGTTTGTTACAAGGACTAAGTTATGTATCTTGTAAATACTTTCCTAAATTAATTGGGAAGCTAGATGAAGTTGGAATTTAAGACTAGGACGAAAGAGCCTAAGTATGGAATATTATGAATTAAAGTTTACCACAGATGTTGAGTGGTTGTCTCGCATGATGTGACCAAATAAAATTGTCATGATGGATATAACTTATTAAGTGGAGATGATTTAGGAAATTGTTATAAAAACAAAAGTGGAAGCATTAAAAGTGGTGATTCGAGAATGTTAGACTGAGGCATGAAGAATAATATTGAACGAATATTTACTAGTGTCATTCAATGGAAATTTGATTTCTTTTGAGAAAAGAGAAGAGATGTAATGTCGAGAGAAAAATATCGTTTGCATAAGGATGTTCAAACTAACGATAGAGATAAAGTGGTGAAAGTTAAGATTACACGATAATGATGAAGTTGTGTTAAAGGACACAAAGACAAATTGAGGTATTTTGATTATGATGGAAGTGAAAGGTCTATTACCTTTAGATGATATTTTGTTGGGCAACCGTGATTGATACAATAGAGGAAATGTATGGGGGGGAAAATGAAAGTATGTAGTAGTTAATGGGTTGAGGATGTAATTATTAGTGATCTTATGAGGTACTACCTAACAGAATTATATACTTCAACGTCGATCTAGTGACATGAATAACACTAGCATCGGAGGCATTTAGAAGTTTGCACATACCAAGATGAAATGGATTAATTACTCAATGATAAGAAGTATTAGAGAAAGGCATGATGAGATTGAAAGTGTCACCATGAGGTGCACTTGTTTTGATTGTTAAAGGAAAGGATAGCGCCATGAGTCAAAGTGTTGATTGGCAAAATTGATTAATATTACAATTAGGAACGAATATCATAACCATGGATAGAGATTATCTGACCGTTTGGAGAATTAATTTACCCTTCGAGGATAAATTTGAGGATTAGCTAGCATGAAATAAAGATGGACCTAGATGATTTGCTAAAAGGTGCATTCGACAAGAGTTATGAACATTATGAGTTTTGGGATGTCAATTGGATTAATGAATACACCTATAACTTTTATGGATTTAATCAATAGAATTTTAAGAAATGGCTGGACCGATGGCCAAGGTTTGCATAAATGATATTTTGGTCTACTAAAAGATGAAGAGAGAGAACGAAGAGCAAGTGTAATTAGCCTTAGAAAGAGGAAAGAGATTGTATGCCATTTTCTCTAAAGTGTGAGTTTTGATTGAGTAAAATAAATTTTGGGAAATTAATGAGTTACAAAGAAGACATGTTGACGTATTGAAATTGTTGAGAATTGGGGAAGACCTGATGTATTAAAGGAGGTGAGAACTTGTGGACTATAGGTCCTTATAAATGTTCGTTAAAGTATCTGACTCATGATCGCAGCCGATAGCTATAGTATCCGTACATGAGATATAAGATTATTATATTGTGCAGATGAGAGTTTAAGAATTATGAAGAATATGAGTTTCATAGAAATATTCAAGCTGAAAATCTAGAATTGGGATGGTGAGTTTGAGACCTTGTAAAAAGGGATTCCTAGATAAGTACAGACTTGTTTTATGTTAAAGTTCTGTAACACATTAAGGAAGGAAAACTTCTCATATCTTTTCAACATCATTTTCTTCTTCTTCCTATATTTTGACAATTCGTCATCTGATTGGGATTGACAATACATATGGTGTGACTTCTTGTCTGTGTGACAAAAGTCTGGTGGGACGCCGCCCAATTATGTGTTGAAAAGCCAAATCATACTGAAGGCTTCACAAGTACATATATGGTTGTTCTCATTCATATCAAAAAAAAATCTACTCTCATATACATTTGGAAGTGAGTTTATTCATCTTTGAATCACTTTGATCATTCTGTTGCAAGGATATTCGACAAAAGGATCTCCAATTAGAATCTCGTGCAAACTCAGCTCTTCATAAAAGATAAATGGTTGGGTATCGAGAAGGAACCCGCAAGTATGCTAATCAAATTATAGAAGACAGAAAGCATGGAGTGAGAGACTTCATATTTCTAGAAACATTATCGCGGAAAGTGGTAATGAGATTTGGAAAAGAGAGTAGTTAAGCTCGAGGGTATTATAAGCTGGTAGGTCCTGAAGCATGTTGGGAAAATGCATATACGTTGGCGTTATTTCACAATATTTATAATATGAAAACTTGTGTGCCCTACGCCTATATTACGAAAGATCAATGGGGAAGCTGAGCACGTGTTAGAATAAGAAATTATAGAGATGAGAACCAAATGTGTTTTACGACCAGTAAAGATCAATGACCGAAAAGAGAAAGTGTGGAGAAGTAAAACCATAGCACCAGAAAGGGTGTATGGGTGAATCAAAAAGGGTGAAGAGACAACCCTTAGTTACTTTTGTTTAGATTCCGAGGACGGAATCCTTTTAAGGAGGGTAGACTGTAATAACCCGGATTATTGGATGAATTTTTTTTATTTATAAACGACCCTGATGAATAGTGATTCTACGGATTATGAAAAACTTTTTAGCCCACACTAAGTAAGTTTTGGAATATTGGAAAACCGAAGATGTGGTATTGTTGTATGAAGAAAATGAGTGAATGTAAAAGCCGTCGGAATCCGAAGATTTTCGCTTTTACTAATTGATTTGTAATTTACGAGATATCAAGGAATAAGAGAATTAAGTTGTGACCAAGAGGATTATAATTTAGAAATTTCATGGTCATAATCAAATTAGGGTATTTGGAATATTAAGGATTTACGCTACAGAATTCATATGACGAAAAGATTTCGGAAGTTAATCGAACTTACGTTGAGGATTAATGGTTAAGTGTTGGATGATAAGTGACTAAAGACAAGTCTCATGCAAGTGTCATGCATGCCTAACTAGGAATTGAAAGCCAACCAAGTAACCAAGTATTGGTTAGAAACATGGTTCCATGAATGGTGGAAAAGTAGAAAGCAAGTTCCTTGATTCATGGCTTTAGTTGCACTTGACCTTGACTTTGCACTCCACCAAGCCATACTTGTGTGTAAATCAGTCATATACATTACATACACTTTATACAAACACAAAAAAAATCAGCCAACACATATTGAAAAAGTAGAAAAGCTCTCTCCCATCTCTTTCTCCATTNAAAAATCAGCCATATTGAAAAAGTAGAAAAGCTCTCTCTCATCTCTTTCTCCATTTTCTGCCCAGCTTGAGCAAGGTGCAAAGACGATTTTATAACTCCAGTTCTACTCATCCAAAAATCACTAAATTTTAACCATAGCTTCTTCACTATATGTAGAAGGTACTTATTTAATTTCATAATTGTTGGAGGTGTTTTTGTTGGGTAAATAAATCATAGAAATTGAGGCTGAATAGTAACTCCGAAAATTTACTAACTTGTTCTTGATTTTCTCTTGCAAGTTTAAGGATGATAAGCATAGATCAAGGCTCCCTTAAGGCTTACAAGCTCTTGTTAGTATGTTTAAGTATCCAAAGAAGGTATAAACTCCATCCACCCTTTGATTTACTTTGAGTTAAAAGCTTGAGTTGAGTTATGTTTAAGCATATGTGGTTTAAGGAGTTTGGATGTAAATGATTGAATGTTGTTGGATGATTTGGTGAAGTGGTGTTGGTCAAAAGTTATGAAATGAGTAGTTGAATGATATGACCATATTAGTATGTTGATGATTTATCTTGGTTGTGAATGGATTTCAATTGATTGAATCCGGAAAATGTTAAGTTTATAGCCGTCGTAATGTCCGTTTGATTAAGGACTGTTTTGAACAAGAATTACGAACTATCAACAAGAATTATTTTGAAATGACAATATAAATATTTATATTTTGATATTCTTTCGATAAAGGAATTAAAAAGAGTTAATAAATATTATTTGAATATTTATTAAATTAATGAATATTATTCTGAATATTCGTTTAAAAAGGAGTTTATTAATTGTTTCTTAATTAATAAATATTAGTTGAATATTTGTTAAATATTATAAATTGATTTAAAAATTAGTGAAGGTCTTTAATAATTATTTAAAATATTTTCTGACCTTCAGAAAATTTATTTAAATATAGTGAGGGTTCCCTAATATCTATTTTTTTGATTTTATTCTTTTAATAAGAATAAAGTATTCTCGAACTTATCAAAAATAGGGAACTCGGTCTAGGAAGTAAAAAGGGATTTACTTTCAAAAGCAGTTATGTTTTGGTATCACCGGCTTACTGTAGTAGGGATTTCAACTTATCAAAATCAAATAAATGTTCGACTGACTCCCAGGTCACGAAATTTAAAATGATTTTCATTCCTCGATATGAGATTAGTTGACGGAGGTCAACACACATTGTGATATTACTACTTCCCCATAATTCTGGAAGTTAATCAAACATCTGGTGTTGAGACCTTAAAAGAGTATTGAGGCGGTCTGGAACTTGAATTCAATTTCCTTCCAGACAAATTATCATCTTTCCAAATCGCACCTATCAACAAGCGCTATGCTAGGGGAACATGGATTAGTGTCCGTTCCAGATATGGATAGGNTTAAATAGTTCATTGGGTTCTATTTCAAAAGCTTCAGAGGAAGTATGAAAGAGTGGTAACACTATATTTAATAGTGTCTTATTTTATATAATGAACTAAATTGTTTAGATTATATCTTTCTAAACTTCATGTTTAGTATAAATACTTTTAATAGAAAACTCTGACTATATGTATCGTCGAGAGATACTTTGCTATGCTTACTCTAAACCGGTAACCTATGTTATACTATTGAGATAGTAGTGATTATCATGTTCTTAGATGAGAGTCACATAGATAATTGGGTGGATAATTTGCTGAGCATTCTTTCGCTCATTCTTGCTTTATATTAAATTTTTCAGAGAAAGTGATAATACACCCGACTGGCTCCATACTTCGAGGAAAAGAAGTAAGAGATTCACCTTTGAGGTGGTTCAGTTCAGAATGATTCCGCAGGAGCAAGTTGATTAGGTTTTCAGTATTTATCTAGTTATTAATGTTACTTCATGTATGGGTTATCATTGATAGCTTGAGATCCTAGATAAGTACATTTGGTTTGTAATAACTAATGATACTTGTTGTGTATCGTTTCTAAGACTATAACTTGTGTGTGTGTGAGAGAGAGGGGTCTATGATGGGTGTTTGTTGGAGTATTGAGTTATTGAAGGTTGTAAATGATTGGATGGTGGCGTGGCGACTCAAATCCCTGACCCCGGATTTGGGGGCGTTACATTTACTCTTGTCCCACATTGAAGAGGAAAAGGAATACCCACTTCCTTTTTCCAATAAATAAGCCCTTTCCCCTTTATTTGTAATTACACCTTTCTTTTCTTCTTTTCTTTATAGCTGCTAGATAGTCCATCTAGTAGGAAAGTTGGTTTAGCCCACTTTCAGGAAATTGTTAGGAATTTACATGTAATTTGATGATAACTTTAATCTTAGAATCATAGAAATTTTAATTGATGTAACTGATCAATTGATATAAAAGTTATAAATATCAATTGACCAGGAAACCATTTATCAGTTGCAATGTTTATGTGAATCAACTGATAATTTAGATTGTAGCATATGTGTACTTAGTCTATTTCAATCGATAAGGTGTAAGTCAATTGATGTTAGAGTCGATTGATATAGATCATCAACTGATGTGTAACTTAGACTGTCAAATTATAATTATTTGAAGACAGGAAATTATGCAAGTGAAGGATGATCAGTTGATATTGAAGCATTGATGGATAGAAAATCAATAAAAGATACCAAGTCAAGTATTGAAGACCATCAACTGATGTGAAGACCCATCGATTGATATATCGATTGATAACATCTATCAATCGATAAGTCACTATTTACCAGTCGATGGATATAAAGATCAATCGAAGAAGAACATCAGTTGATGGATAAAAGGAAGGATCAATTGATATGTTTAACAGCAAATTATCAATTGATCGAGACAACACAGAAAGGCTATCTGTTGAAAATCCAAAGGACAAAAGCACATCTATGGAAGACAGTCTATGATGACTGTGAAGACTCAAACTGAAGCTGTCTTTCAAACCTTTTTCTAAAATGGAAAAAGGTAAAAGGGAAGGTAGGTAGAAACAATTCTAGAATAGGAATTGTAAAAACACACTTTTAGTATATAAACAAGTGTGGTAGCATTGTTAGAAAATGTACAAGTTAGACAATATTTCTTGAATCAACTGTTCAGCTTAGAGCACTTTGTAAGAACAATTGATTTATTTTCTAACCTTGTAAAAACGAAGCTAGGTTTTTATTTAACCTATGAACATTGAGCAAAAATATACACTGATGGAAAAATCAATCCATCAGTAATTTTAAAATCTATTTTTTGAATTTATTTTCAGTTTTACTTTGTTTAAACATATTCTCTCGAACTCTCAAACATCAAGAACAAATATTAAAACAAACAAAAAGTTTTGATATTTGTATTCAACCCCTCCCCCTTCTATAAATATTGACATTATTCTGGGAAATAATATACAGAAAGTTTAAAGATCAAGAACAGTCAATATAGGACAAAAAGATTCAGGCGTGAAAATTCCAGTGTTAGAAAAAGATGAATATTTTGCATGGAAAGTAAAAATGCATTTGCATCTTCTTTCTCTCGACCCTTCATATGTTAACTGCATAAAGAAAGGTCCTCATGTTCCCATGAAGCTAGTCACAGGTGTAAGCCCTGATGGAACTCCTGCACTTGACAAACATGTTCCAAAACTCATCAATGAGTTCACAGAAGAGGATGAAAAAGAAGTGTTTAAAGAAAAAAAGGCCATGGAAATTCTGTTTAATGGTCTAGATAAAGATATGTTTGACAATGTGATAAATTGTACTTCATCAAAGGAAGTACGGGATACTCTTCAAACTCTTTGTGAAGGAACTGAACAAGTAAGGAAAAACAAGATGCAACTCTTGATTCAAAAATATGAATCATTTCATTTCAAGAGTGGAGAATCTATCAATGACACCTATAGCAGAATTCAAAAGTTGTTAAATGGATTGAAGCTATATGGTAGGGTTTATGCAACTGAGGATACAAATCTAAAATTTCTTAGATCTCTTCCAAAAGAATGGAAACCAATGACTGTTTCCATTAGACAATCTCAAGACTTCAAGGATTATAGTCTTGAGAAACTTTATGGTATTCTCAAGACATATGAGTTGGAAATCCAACAAGATGAAGAGATTGAGAAGAATCAAAGAAAAGAGAAAACTTTTGCTTTGATGATCAAGGTTAATGAAGAGAAGAAGGAAACTGGCTGTGTAGAAGGTTCTGTCATGGTAGCTGATGATGCTGTTGAAGAATCATTCAAAGGAAGAGGAAAGGGCAAGTGTGAAGAAATTGAAACATGCTCACAGGATGATTTGGATGAGATTGATGAACACCTTGCATTTCTGTCAAGGAAATTTTCAAAGCTAAAATTCAAGAAGAATCCATATGCTCAAAGGCCTGGATCCCAGTTTAGAANTTGCATTTCTGTCAAGGAAATTTTCAAAGCTAAAATTCAAGAGGAATCCAAATTCTTAAAGGCCTGGATCCCAGTTCAGAAGTAGCAATCAAAACAAAAATTTGGTTGATAGATCAAAATTAAAATGCTTTAATTATGGATTGGCTGGTCATTTCTCAAATGAGTGCAGAAATCCAAAACAAGAAAAGGCAAAGTCATATGATGGTATTGATTACAAAAAGAAATACTTTGACCTTCTTAAACAAAAAGAAAAGGCTTTTGTTACTGAAGAGAAAGACTGGGCTGCTGACGACAGTGATTCTGAAGAGTTTATCAATCTAGCTCTAATGACCAACCATGAATATGAAGAAGCTAGTTCATCATCAAATCAGGTATTAGCTACTGTTAGGAATATATTAATTTGATGATGTACAAAATACTAGAACAGGATTTAGCACAGTCTATCTGCAAGAATCAATCAATGGATATTTCCTGATCGAGAACTCATCAATGAATATATACTCATCAACGGATATTTCCTGATCGAGAACTCATCAACGAATATATACTCATCAACGGATATTTCTTGATCGAGAACTCATCAACGAATATATACTCATCAACGGATATTAATTGATCGAGAAGTCATCAACGGATATTTACCAATCGAGAAGTCTCACAAGTACTCGATTGATTAGCTCACAGCCTGACTTCTCGAAGCTTAAAGGAGATGAGTATTCGGGAGATTCAAACAGCTAGTTTCAATGAAAGTCTTCGAAGATCAAAACAAATATATTGCAGATATGCTATGGGAAGGAAAGCAAAAATTAAGGAAGCTGTCGGTCAGAGTTTACTCTATCAGAGAATACTCGATCAGAGTTTACTCTAACAGAGAATGCTCTATCAGAGATTATCAACCGACAGAGTTTAACAGAAAAGGAAGTTGTCAACTAATAATTAGGGATGGATAGTAAGAAGGAATTCAAGTGCAAGTCTAATTACCTTATTAAATCTATTCTTATCNTTTACTTTCTGTTATTAGTTGATAGGTAGCTCTCTATATAAACTCTATGTAATATAATTGTAAAGGTGTCGGTGAAAGTGGAAGTCGAAGCATAATTGTCTGAATAAAATTTTGTGAGACCATAGAGATAGAGAGAGTTGCTGTGATAAACACAGAGAAGCTGCTAGGGTTTGTGTACACCCTAAGAGAGTTTTTGTATTTGAAAATCAATAATACAAAACAGTACTTATTCATATCTTTGTGTTTGATCTTTGTTCATATCTGTTATTCATATTGAGTTGATTTTAAATCAGGCAGAAAAGACACACAAGTATTCAACCCCCCCTTCTACTTGTGCAACTGGGAAAACAATTGGTATCAGAGCCTAACGTTTAAAATCGATCAAAGATGTCTGGAAACAAAGATGGCAATTCTAAGATTCTTATGCTTAAGTGAAACGAGTACACCCACTGGAGGGTTAAGATGCTGCACCATCTGGAAGCTACAGACCCTGATTATCTTGACAGGATTCATGTAGGACCATATGTGCCCTTCAAGATTGTGCCTCAAATCAATGAAGAAGGTAAAATTACTGAAGAACATCTCATTGAAAGACCAAAGGCTGAATGGACAAAAGAGGACAAGGAGAATGTCCTTAAGGAGGCTAAAGTCAAAAATATTCTCTTCAACAGTTTGGATTCTGTTCTTACAAACTGTGTCATATCATGCACCACTACTAAAGAGATGTGGACAAAACTTGAAGTGCACTGTCAAGGAAATAAAGATGTCAAGAAAAATGCAAGGTCTTTACTAATTCAGGAGTATGAGTACTTTGAAGCTAAATCTGGAGAATCTATTACTGAGATGTATGATAGATTTACAAAACTCTTGAATGAGATGGCTATGCTTGGTAAGGTTTATGATTCTGAAGACACAAACACCAAGTTTCTGAGAGCACTTCCTGAAGAGTGGGACAACAAGACAACAACCATAAGAGAAGCTAGAGATTTGGATGAACTAACTATAGAAGAATTATATGGCAGACTCAAGACATATGACTTAGAGATGCAACAGAGAAAGAATAAGAATTCTATGAAGACAAAATCTATGTCACTCTTGATGGAGTCTGAGAAAGAACAATAGGTACAATCCACAGAAGCCAGAATCAAGGATTCAAGAAAGAAGGGTAAAGTTGTTGTGGAGTCAGAGTCTACTAACACAAACTCTGATTCTGATGAGGAAATTGATCTAAGTCAAATAATGGCTATGTTTGCTAATAATTTCAAAAGAATGAAATTCAACAAAAGAACCGGTAAGTTTAGCAAGAGGCCATCATTCAAGAAAGAAGATGAAAAGGTTGAGAAGAGCAAAAGCACTATAATCAAGCTTGACAAGGCAAAGGTTAAATGTTTCAATTGTGAAATATTTGGGCACTTTGCAAGTGAATGCAGAAAAACAAAAAGTCAAGGAAAAGGGAAAGCACTTCTCTCAACAGGAAAGGATTGGGCAGATTCAAGCTCAGAGGATGAAATTGATTATGAAAATCTAGCACTGATGGCTTCATCCTCAAGAAAATTATAATCGCCCAAAGGACCTTCATCTCCCAAGACTAAGGTAACAATCTTCACTCCTGAATCCTTAAATAACTTAGACTCTGATGGTATGAAAATTGTGTAAGGTGAGATTAGGAATTTAATAATAAACTATAGGTCTCTCACTGATGAAAGTGAAAGGTTAAGAGGAAAAAATTTAACCTTAACAAACAGGAATAACCACTTAGAGTCTGAGTTGGAATTAATGGAACAATATAAAAAGGATTCTGAGAAGTGTAGGCACAACTACACTGAAGTCTTGAAAGCCTATGACTTTATTAAGAAAGAACTAGAAGAAGAAAGGCTTAAGTTTAAAGTTTGGACAGACTCTGGAAGAAAAGTTCAAGAAATTCTCAATAATCAAAATGTTTGTCAAACTGTTGGTCTAGGCTATGGTAAGAGTCAAGGAAAAAGATCTATTGTTGAGAATGATAATAATGAAGAAGCTAGCCAAGTTAATAAGACAAAATACAAAAGTACCTTTGTTCCTGTTAAGTTTGTGATCCCTAAAGAAAAAACTGAAACCACAAACTCATCTGTCAATAGTCCCCCTGTCGTTGACAAAAAGACAGAGGAAACAGGAATAAATAAATCTAAGAAAAACATTAACATAGGGTACTTGTCTAAGTCTAAATTAAAGGAAAGACTAGGGAACTTGTCAGAGTCTACAAAGACTAGGAGAAATATGAATGGTAATGAAGGCATTAACAAGGCCAATAATTATCAAAAGGATCCTAATGCTCCTAGAAAGAAGTGTTATAGATGTGGCAACCAGAACCATTTAGCTCTAAACTGTAAAACAAAAATTGAGAAGAAATCAGAGTTTAGTCCTTCCCAGAATCTGAAAAGTCACTACATTCCACAGAAACCTTGTTTTCACCGTGGTAGCATATTTCACTCTATCTATATGTGTAGGGACTATCATGATTTGTATTTCAATTTTTATGAGCTAAAATCTTCAATTGATAAAAGTTGGTATGACACTATAAAGACTCCACCAGAGTCTAAAGCAACAAAAGAAACAGGTAAAACAAAAGTCATGAAATATAAACCTGTTTCTCCTAAAGCTTGTAAGAAAGGATCCAAAACAGTTTGGATCCCCAAAACAACTAACTAGTTGCTTTATGTATGCAGGGAACTAGGGAAAAGAAAATATCCCTAATCCTAGACAGTGGATGTTCAGGACACTTGACTGGAAAGAAATCCCTGCTTACAGACTTTGTGGAAATGGCTGGCCCATAAGTATCCTTTGGAGATGGCAACAAAGGACAAATACTGGGATATGGCAAGATTGTTTTTGGAAATGTCATCATTGAAGAAGTAGCTCTAGTTGATGGCTTAAAGCACAATTTGATAATCATAAGTCAACTTGGAGATAAAGGTTACCATTCTGGATTTAACAACAAGGAGTGTCTTGTAACTCACAAAGAAACAGGCATGTTGGTTTTCAAAGAGCACAGACATGGTAACATTTATGAAGCCAGCTTGGAGGATTGCATACACAGTGAAGTCTCATGTCTATATAACAAGGCCTCAACTGAAGAAAGCTGGAAATGACACAAGAAACTGTCACACATCAACTTCAAAACACTCAACAAGTTGGTTAAACAGAATCTTGTAAGAGGATTACCACAGGTTGATTTTGTGCAAGATGGACTTTGTGAAGCATGTCAACTTGGAAAGCAAAGGAAATCATCCTTCAAGAGCAAGACAATTAACACCATTTCTGAACCCTTTTATTTATTGCATCTTGATTTATTTGGTCCAGTAAATGGTATGTCTATTAATAAAAAGAAATATACTCTTGTTATAGTAGATGATTTTACAAGATTCACATGAGTTTTCCTTCTACATTTAAAGGATGAAGCTCCACAACACATAATAGACCATATCACTTTTCTGGAAAGAAATTCAAAGAAAACAGTTAGAGTTCTAAGGAGTGACAATGGTACTGAATTCAAGAATTAAATCATGGAGGACTACTGTGCATCAAAAGGAATTACTCCTCAATAAAATGGAGTTGTGGAGATAAAGAATAGAACCCTCATAGAAGCTGCCAGAACAATGTTGGCAGAGTCTAAGCTACCAGTGTATTTTTGGACTAAGGCAGTCAATACGGCATGTTTCACTCAAAACTGTACTTTAATAAACATGCATGGAAAGACTCCCTATGAAATGATAAAGGACAAGAAGCCAAGTGTGAAACACTTTCACATATTTGGATGCAAGTGTTATGTACTGAAAGTACATCCTGAAAATCTAAAGAAATTTGAAACCAAGGCATATGAATCTGTGACAGCCCTCAGATCCGGGGTCTAGATCTGGTGCCACTAACACAAAAATAATTCAAAACCTTTATATCTTTAAATAAAATTTTTTAAAAGAAGAATCAATTAAAAGAGAAATGATTTAAAAGAGAAATCAATTTGAAAGTAAAACTGACCCCCTAAAACAGGATCGCATACAGGTTACGGTATTGAAATCAGAAAACCAAACTACTGATTATTATTACAACCTTTCTACCTTACCAGATAGACTTCGATATGAAGATTAACTGGAAAACAATATATAAATCTGTTTTACAACATAATCAAAATTAGCCAATTCTAATCCCAGCTAGTCTCACAGACATCTTCCAAGGTATTCTACCTGGCCACCAAGGTGAAATCTAACCACTTGAAATCCTCATATAGCATTACTCTTATGCGCGATCTTNAGACACAGGGGAATATCTCTAAAATAAAACAGGAATGAAAGATTTATATAAAATCACTGGGACTAGAATTAAATACACCCTCATTTTTAGAAAGTCTATAAAATCACATAGAAGATACATATAAAATTTCATAATTATTGGACACACCAATAATTTTATAAAAATCAAACAGTACCTCAATTTAACATAAAAATCAATTATTCACTTTAATAAATCACTTAAACACATGGTGGTCAAATAGACAGTCAACTAAGCATATAAAATGACCATATATCTCATCTTATCGCATTGGAGCACAAAATAATATATAACTCATTTTAATTAAATATATAAATATCTCAATCGTTACATTCNTCAAACACAAAAGCATTCAGAGTGTTTAATCTCAGAACAAAATTTTTTATGGAATTTATTCATGTTGCATTTGATGATTAAAAGTTTACAGGATTGCAGGATGAATCAGAGTCTACTACACTGGAATTTGAAAAACTAAAAAGTTCTGAGATAAATGAAGAAGAAGAGGATGAAGACCCTCAAACAACTTATGAACCAACACAGGAACCTGCACACTCTGAGGGGGAGCCAGAAAAATTAACTCCAAATAATTCAGAGTCTAACAGGTCAGGGTCTACCCAGACAGAGTCTAGACAGACAGAGTCTAACTCATCAGGGTCTGGATCAAGCAACTCTAAACTCTTGTCATTGTCAAGCAATTTAGGGGGAGCCTCTTCAATTGAATTTCACTCAAATACAGAAGATGCAAATGACTTAGGGGGAGTTTCAAGTTCAAGAACCAATCTTCCACCTGCTAGAAAATGGACAAGGAATCACACTCCTGACTTGATAATTGGTGATCCTGAGAGTGGTGTACAAACCAGAACAGCCACTCAAAATGAATGTCTTTATAGCTTCTTTTTCTCAAAGAATGAACCCAAGAAAATTGAGGAAGCATTGCAAGACCCTGATTGGATTATTGCAATGCATGAAGAATTGAATGAATTTGAGAGAAACAAAGTGTGGAAACTTGTACCAAGACCTAGAGATAGATCAGTGGTTGGTGCAAAATGGGTGTATAGAAACAAACTTGATGAGAATGGAACTGTAGTAAGAAATAAAGCAAGGCTAGTTGCAAAAGGATACTCACAGGAGGAAGGAATTGACTATGATGAAACTTTTGCACCAGTAGCAAGATTGGAAGCTATCGAAATGTTTCTTGCCTTTGCAGCTCATTCAAAATTCAAGGTGTATCAGATGGATGTAAAAAGTGC
>QRFB01000295.1:60992-71544 GCA_008931105.1 Oenanthe javanica
AAGTGGAAGTCGAAGCATAATTGTCTGAGTAAAATTTTGTGAGAGCATAGAGATAGAGAGAGTTGCTGTGATAAACACAGAGAAGCTGCTAGGGTTTGTGTACACCCTAGGAGAGTTTTGTATTCACAAATCAATAATACAAAACAGTACTTATTCANCTGTGTACACCCTAGGAGTTTTTGTATTTGAAAATCAATAATACAAAACAGTACTTATTCATATCTTTATGTTTGATCTTTGTTCATATCTGTTATTCATATTGAGTTGATTTTAAATCAGGCAGAAAAGACACACAAATATTCAACCCCCCCTTCTACTTGTGCAACTGGGAAAATAGCTACTAAAATTTCTGAGCTTACAAAAGATGAATGCAATAGAATTATTAATGAAATGTCTAGTGAACTGTACAATTTGCATGTCACTCTAAAATCTCTAAACAAAGAAAACCTCAAGTTGAAAAACACCATTGATGCCTTAACTGAGAGGAATGTTTTTCTTGAAAATGAACTTGTTTGTTTAGAAAGATTCAAGCATGAAAGTAAGGATGCTAGAGATGAACCAGTGAATAGTTTGATAAGAGAAGAATTATTAAAAGAACAATTGGCTGGAGAAATTGAAACCATTAATAAATGGAATAGGTCTGCTAAAACTGCCAAAAAAATCATTGATGTTCAGGGATTAGATACTCTAGGAGAATCCCCTAAAACAATAGGCAAGCCATTGGCTGATACTTTAATGGATAAAGATCAATCGACTGCTAATCCCTCATCAACTGATAAGGATTATCAATCGATTGATGCTGAATCAATTGATAAACATCCATCGACAAGTAAATCATCAATGACTAAAAAGAAATATAACTTTAGCACCCCTATCAAGTTTATTAAGGAAACCAAAAATCAAATTGAGGCTAAGGTTGAGAAGATCAACATAGGCAGCTTATCCAAGAAACAATTAAAAGCAAAATTAAAAGATACAGCACCTGTGGAAATTATCCAACCTAAGTTTGAGAAAAATAAAAAGAATAGGAATGGAAAAGTGGGCATAAATAAGCACAACATTTATACTCCTGATATGTATGCACCTAGAAAGGTGTGTGCTAAATGTGGTAGTGTAAATCATTTGTCTATGCAATGCAAGAAAGAAAAGAACTCTATATCTTTAAATGATTTAAATGCATATGTCATGTCTGCAAATGTCATGCTTACCAATCCTATGCTCATGAATGTCATGTCTTCTAATTTAGTTGCACTTAATGTCCATATGCCTTATGCACAAGCTCCATACATGTATAATCCTTTCTTTGCATATACAAATATGAACATGCCTGGAATGCCATGGAACATGCCTAATGTAGATAATGAAATGCATCAAAATTCTGCCACGAGTTCCAAGGTGTCTAAGCCCCAAAAGCCAACTCCCAAAGTTAAAGTGGATTTAAACCCACTAAAACAAAAGGAACCAAAGTTGGCAACCAAGGCTCAGGCTACAACTAATAAAAGAGGACCCAAGGCAACTTGGGTACCAAAAGCAACTTGATTTTTTTGAATGTGTGCAGGGAAACAGGAAGAAAAATCTCTGGTATCTGGATAGTGGATGTTCTCGGCACATGACTGGAGATTTGTCCCTGCTCACAAATTTTGTGGAAAAGGCTCGCCCAGGAGTTACTTTTGGAGATAACAACAAAGGTTTTACTCTGGGATATGGCTCAATTGCAAAAGAAAATGTTATCATTGAACCTGTAGCACTGGTTGATGGATTGAAGCACAATTTGCTCAGTATTAGTCAACTGTGTGATAATGGAAATGGTGTGTGGTTTTCAACTGGATCATGCATCATAGCCAACAAAGAATCTGGTAAAATTCTCTTAATTGGTGAAAGAAAAGGAAATGTCTATTTGGCTGATTTTAACTCTATAAAGGCAAACTCAATGATATGCCTACTTAGCAAAGCTAATACAGATGTAAGTTGGATTTGGCACAAGAAGCTAGCCCATTTGAATTTCAAATCCATGAATCAATTGGTTAGAAAGAATCTGGTTAGAGGCATTCCACAGATGGAATTCACCAAGGATGGACTGTGTGATGNATCAAAAGGGAAAATAAAGGAAAGCATCATTCAAGTCAAATTCTGAATCATCAATTGACAAGCCTTTGGAATTATTGCACATGGACTTATTTGGTCCAGTCAACATCATGTCAATTGCGAAAAAGAAATATGTCTTAGTCATTGTGGATAATTCACAAGATATACATGTGTATATTTCTTTCACTCTAAGGATGAGGCAAGAAAATTCATTATCAATCATGTAAAGAATGTTTACAATGGCACTGAATGGAAGGTCAAGCAAATTAGAAGTGATAATGGTACTGAATTCAAGAATGCAACAATGAAAGAATTTTGTGAAGAAAAAGGTATCACTCATCATTTCTCTGAACCAAGGACTCCACAGCAAAATGGAGTAGTTGAAAGGAAAAATAGGACCTTGATTGAAGCTTCTAGAACTATGTTAGAAGAAGNTCTCTGCTCCAAGAACTCCACAGCAAAATGGAGTAGTTGAAAGGAAAAATAGGACCTTGATTGAAGCTGCTAGAACTATGTTAGAAGAAGCAAAACTTCCTACATACTTCTGGGCAGAAGCAATTAATACTGCTTGTTACATTCAAAATATTTCCATGATCAATAAACTTCAAGGCAAAACTCCATATCAATTGATAAAGAAAGACAAGAAGCCAACAGTTAACTTTCTTCATGGTTTTGGTTGCAAATGCTTTGTACTGAGAAATCAAGGTGAAAATCTAGGAAAATTTGAAGCCAAGTCTAATGAAGCTATATTTGTTGGATATGGAATAACAACTAAAGCTTACAGAGTCTACAATCTTAGATTGCACATTGTTATGGAATCTATGCATGTAGTCTTCGATGACAAGAAGATTCAAGGGTTGTTTGATGAAAGATTTCATGACCTATTGCATTTTGAAAATGAATTTACAAGCAATAGTGAAGATAGTGATGATGATATGGAAATTTCAAGAAATCAAGTACCTAGAATCTCCCCATTAATTGATGTCAATGCATCAACAGATAACTTATCAGTTAACAATCATCAATCGACTGATAATACATCAATTGATAATCATTCGATGGATAACAACTCTNATGTCAATGCATCAACAGATAACTTATCAGTTGACAATCATCAATCAACTGATAATACATCAATTGATAATCATTCGATGGATATCAACTCTGCTCAACAATCTTCAAGTAGAGTGTCCATCTCAGGGGGAGGGTTCTCAAATAGTCAATCACATCACAATGATCATAACACTTCCAATGATCATGAAGCATCATCTTCAAGGACAAATTTACCATCACAAAGGAAATGGACAAAAAGTCATCCATTTGAATTGATTATTGGAGATGCAAATGATAGTGTCAAAACTAGAAGTGCAACTCAAAATGAATGCTTGTATAGTAGCTTCCTGTCTCAAGAAGAACCAAAAAGGATTGAAGAAGCCTTGAATGATCCTGATTGGATAATTGCTATGCAAGAAGAGTTGAATCAATTTGAAAGAAACAAGGTATGGAAGCTGGTGCCCAAACCAAAGAACAAGTCTATCATTGGTACAAAATGGGTGTTCAGAAACAAAATGGATGAATCTGGTACAGTGACAAGAAATAAAGCAAGATTAGTGGCAAAGGGCTATTCACAAGAAGAAGGCATAGATTTTGATGAAACATTTGCACATGTCGCAAGGTTGGAAGCAATCAGAATCTTTCTAGCATATGTTGCTCATGCTAATTTCAAGTTGTATCAGATGGATGCGAAAAGTACTTTTCTGAATGGAGAACTAGAAGAAGAAGTATATGTAGAATAACCTCCTAGTTTTATTGATCTTGTTCATCTAGATTTGTATAATATCTTCTCAAGGCACTTTATGGATTGAAACAAGCACCTAGAGCCTGGTATGACACATTATCTAAATTCTTGATTGAGAATCACTTCACAAGAGGTACTGTTGATAAAACTCTCTTTCATAGAAATGTAAATGGCTCTATGATTCTTGTTCAAATCTATGTAGATGACATTATTTTTGGCTCAACTAATGAAAAACTTTGTAAAAAGTTTGCTAAGTTGATGCAGAGTAAATATGAAATGAGCATGATGGGAGAACTAACCTANGTAGATGACATTATTTTTGGCTCAACTAATGAAAAACTGTGTCAAAAGTTTACTAAGTTGATGCAGAGTAAATATGAAATGAGAATGATGGGAGAACTTACCTATTTTCTTGGTTTTCAAGTCAAACAAGTCAAAGATGGTATTTTCATAAATCAAACCAAATATATTTCTAATTTATAAAAGACATTTGATTTAAATGAATGTTCTTCTGCAAAAACTCTCATGGCCACTACAACTAAACTTGAATTGAATACTAATGAACCTAAAGTGGACATTTCAAGTATAGAGGCATGGTTGACTCATTACTTTATTTAACTGCAAGTAGGCCAGACATAATATTTGCTACATGTCTTTGTGCTAGGTTTCAAGCTGATCCTAGAGAATCTCATTTGATTGCAATAAAAAGAATATTCAGATATCTCAAAGGAACTCCAAATCTTGGAATTTGGTATCCTAGAGATTCTGGATTTGATCTAATTGGTTATTCAGATGCAGATTATGCAGGTTGCAGAATTGACAGAAAAAGCACAACAGGCTCCTGTCAATTTCTAGGAAATAAGCTTGTTTCATGGTTTAGCAAGAAGCAGAATTCAGTGTCTACATCTACTGCAGAGGCTGAATACATTGCAGCTGGAAGTTGCTGTGCACAAATATTATGGATGAGGAATCAACTACTTGACTATGGGTTCAACTTGAACAAGATTCCTATTTTCTGTGATAATACAAGTGCCATTGCTATAACAGAAAATCCTGTACAACATTCCAGAACCAAGCACATTGACATAAGGTATCACTTCATTAGGNCGTGACAACACAAGTGTCATTGCAATAACAGAAAATCCTGTGCAACATTCCAGAACCAAGAAAATTGACATAAGGTATCATTTCATTAGGGAACATGTAATGAATGGTACGGTTGAATTATATTTTGTCCCTAGTAAAAGATAACTTGCAGACATGTTTACCAAACCATTAGATGAATCTACCTTCAATAGATTGGTCTGTGATTTAGGTATGCTTAATTATATCTAATCCTTTAAATGTCTGACAAGTTATGTATTTATATTAATTGTAGTCATAGACTATGTTAATCTATTGATTCTTCCATAATCAATTGATAAATATTTTATTTATCAATGGATATTTGCAGCTATCGACAGATAAATATATCAATTGATGATATACTTACTTATCGATGGATATTTGCAGATATCGACAGATAAATATATCAATTGATGATATATTTACTTATTGATGAATATTTACAAGTATCGACAGATAAATATATCAATTGATGATATATTTATTTACCGATGGATATTTGCAGCTATCGATAGATAAATATATCAATTGATGATATATTTATTTATCGATGGATAAGAGTACCTATCGATGGATAAGTTAATTATCAATTGATGACCTGGAATTTAAAGGGGTCCATGTCATCAATCGACTTGTACAAAATCAAGTCGTTGATTACTTATTATATCAATTGATTAATATATACATTCATGTATGTATAACAGTCGATTGCCAAAAATGATAATTTCTACTTTTCATTTTTCTTCCAACGGTCGATTAAGTTCTATTTTGAGAAAGAAATTGATTGGGAACTCAGTAAATATAAATAGTGAGATTAAAACATCTTTTAATTCTCACTTGCAATTTTACTAACAATTTCTCTATCTCTTTCTCTTTCTCAATCTTCGAACTCATTCTTTATCTATCTCTTGCTAAGAACCCTAATCTACTACTGTCTATTTATTATTTCTGTTATAATTACTAACAAGTTTGCCAGTTAATTCAATTATAAATCTTCAAACACGATAATGGCATCTTCAAAGAAAGTCTCACAATCTGGATTCTACTATGAGCTCAACAACTTCGTTGCTTGCACTATGGTGGAGGAAGCCCCAACAGAATTTCATCCCCTAATGGAATTTCTAAGGAGTTNTAATTTCATCCACTAATGGAATTCCTAAGGAGTTTAGGGATCTCAAAGGCCCTCACGGAAGCATAAAAAATAGTGTGCAATCTAGTTGAAGAATTCTGGACAACAACAGAGGTAGCATATGATTTTTCTTCAATCTCCTTTGATGGCAAAGGAAAAAGGTATATTCTAACCATTGTGGTCTTGGGTGAGTGTTTAAACATTCCTGCTAATAATACAGAAAATGCACCCACTGACACAGAAATAAGAAGCATGCTTAGGGAAATCAATTACACTGCTCCTGATGCTAGTTTATGTAGTATTGTTAGAAAGAATCTAAGAAAAGAATGGTCATATTTCTTTGATGCTATAATAAAGTGTGTTTCTGGTAGAGTTATTAATTTTGATGTAATAACAACAAGTATGCAACAAGTAGGCTATAACATTTTACATGATAGATATCACAATTTAGCAAGCCTGTTATTCAATAAAATATCTGTCAAATTGGGAAACAAGATTAATATATCTAATCATATTTACTATGCTAGATTTATCATGATTATTATTAACCATTTTGTCAAGGATATTGAGATTGAAAGGAGTACAGAAACCTTAAATTGCTAGGTTTAAAACAAAAGGGTATTCAAAGACTGAGTAAGAATCAATCTTCACAGTAATGTGGAATTGATTTATCCACCTTTTGTTCAGGTATTTATCTCTACCCTAACTACTTCCAATCCTCAATCTTCTTTGCCTTCTGTGGCTATGGAGGGTGTTAGCAATGACCACAACCCTCCTACCCAAGCCACACATCCAATTTCTAAACCCAAATCTAACAAGTCAACCTCAACAGGTTCTCAAAAACCTGTTGTTCTAAAATCAAAGAAAAGAAAAGCACTTGTCATGGTAGATAGATTAGAGGAGGATGTAGGTGGTGAGGGAACTGGGGAACATCAAATAACCCAAAAGAATAAGGAGAGTGGGGTTGTGCAACCTAAGCCAAGCCACTTCATAGTCGCTCAAAAGGTTGTGGATGTTAATATGGACAAATACCATATCTCTATTGGCATCCTCTCAAAAGGATGACAATATTGAAAATAGCCCACAACCAGGGGCATAGAACCAAGATGGGGACACACCATCCAAATCACCAAAAACATATGAAATGAGAAGAATCACATTTGCACATGGAGAAGCACACACTGCAAAATCACAGGAAACTGTGATGAAGCCTTCTCAAAGTAAGTTTGATGCATCTCATGTAAATGATGAAATGCAGTCTCATTCTCTCTCAATTCCAATCCCTTCTATTCTTATTTCCCCAACTCGTCAAATTTCTTCAAACAATGTTCTGATAGATAATCAAACATTTTCATATTCTCCTTCTTTGTTAATCAAGGAGAAGCCAACACTCTCTCTTGAATTTTCTTCTCAGAAAATTCAGGATTCCATCTCACATGTCATTTCAAATATAACTTCTCAAATCACAACCTCAAATGTTTCTACTCCATCAATTAATATTCTTTCATCAATTGATATTCAGCCATCGATCGATACTCAAGATCAATCGATGGGTATACATCAATCGATGGATATCCCAAACACTTCGACTGATAATTTCTATACATCAATTGATGCTCAATCAATTGATGTTGGACAAACACTCTTAGGAATGAGTGAGTTGAGTGAGAGGCAGGATTGTAACCTGGCAAAAGGAGAAGAAGTGAGTAAGGTCATTTATATTTATTCCAGGAATGAGAGTGAAACACATGAGGGCCCCACCTTAGAAGGTGCACAGGATATGAGTGAGGAAGAGGTGAGATTCCAGGATGAGATCCTGATGCAAAATAGAGTGATGAGTGAGAGAGATAAAACAATTCTGTTATTTGCACATGAGTTGGAAAATGAATTAATGTCATAGGAGGAAGGAGTCAAGAATATAGGGGGAATATCTAATGCAGAAGCAAGTGGGAGTGGAGTTAACAAGGAAACTGATGATGTAGATATTGATGCTGGTGACTTGGGTCCACAGAATTTTGTTCACCCTGATCCATAATATCAAGGGTTGGCTGCTTCAAGTAACATGGATGTAGAACATTTGTTGGGAATTGAGCATACAGAACAAAGGACCAGGAATCTAAAGGAGAGCATTGCCAATACAATAGATACATGTTATATGGAACCTGAAGAGTTAGAAGATGATTCTGAGGAAGAGCCATGGATGGGCACTATTGATAGTTCCTTAGAAGCTGCTGAAACTGAGATTCTTTCTCAATATAGGAGGGCAATGGTGGAAGGAGAAATTGAAGATCCCAATCAAAGGAGAATTGCTCACTATATGAGGGAATCATTAAAAATTTAGAAGATCACAGTGACATGAGTAAAGAGAGAATTGGAGATTATCAATGATTCTATCATTTCTAACAAGGATTCATTGGAGAGAAGGTTGGATGAGAAGCTACCTATTAATACTATGGGTCAAATCAAGGATAAGCTGTTCAAGGGATCCAAGAACTTTGCAGACTTGGAAACAAGAGTGGAGTCTCTAGAAAAGAAGATGGATGACATCATTAAAGGCCAGAGTCTACATGTTTCCATTCTTCAAAAGTTTCTTGACAGAATGCCACCACCTTCTCCAATTGATGATAACAAAAAGGAGGAGAATGCTAAAAAGAAGGATGGTGATGGAAAAGGCAGTGGTGGTGTTGGTGGTTCTGGTATGGATAAATCAAGTGGCAATGGTGGTTCTGCAACAAAAATGACTACTAAAAACGGAAGCAACATGGATAAACAATCTTCAAAGACATCTAAGTCATCTAAGTCACCCAAAGATGACTTAGAACAGAAAAATAAAGAATTCAAGAAGTTTGAAGATGATCTAGAAGCTAGAAGAATTTCTAGGGAAAGAGAAACTCAATCAATGATTGAGAGGGAAAGGAAAAGAATTGAAGATCTAAGGAAGAGCACTGAGTTGGTGACAGAGGCANTGACTTAGAACATAAAAATAAAGAATTCAAGAAGTTTGAAGATGATCTAGAAGCTAGAAGAATTTCTAGGGAAAGAGAAACTCAATCAATGATTGAGAGGGAAAGGAAAAGAATTGAAGATCTAAGGAAGAGCATTGAGTTGGTGACAGAGGCAGCAGAAAGAGGGAACTTGGATGAGTTCATTGCTCAGACAAGAATAGTAAATGAAAATGTAAAGAAGGCTGCCAAAGAAAGCAATTCAAATGCAGAAAATTTTCTATCAATTGATCTTGAAGCCCTTGAAGAGAAGAAAAAGGGTAAAGCCATAATGATTGAAGAAGAAAAGAAAAGGAAGGAGCCAGTTGGCCAGAAGCTTCTTCAAGGAGCCATTTCCTCTGGATTTTCAGATGCTGCAAGAAGAGAAAATGAGAATGAAGAAATTGCAAGGAAAATGGAAATGGAATGGAATATGGAAGATCAAATAGTAGAACAACCACTGAGGAAAAAGAGGAAAATAGCCATGGCTAAGAAAAAGACAAGTTCTACTCAAGAAAAAGTGGTTCAGGAAAACCTCCAGGTTAAACAAGAAGAAATCAAGGAAGAGGTAACAATTGAAGGCTATGATATGAAAGGAATATCAGTGATAAGTGAAAAAATGATAGGAGTAAGAACTCACCCAGCAACCTCTAACCAAGAAGAATCAATGAGGTTGGAGTATGAAAATGGAGTAAAAATCACTTATTCAGTAAAGGTGATAATGAAGCAAAGCTACAATGTACTGAAGACCATTCTTCATCTACTCAAAAGAAAGTACAAACTCAATACAACAATTTCTCAGGAAATTCAACATCAAATCTCAAAGCTAAGGAGATCAAAGGCAGAAGCTGAACCTGATTCACCCCTTAAGCTGTGGAAGTCTCAAGTCAAAAAGGTGGTGTTGGAGCCAAAATATGCAATGATTTTTACAGATATAGAGGGCAACACAAAGTTCTTTGAAATTTGCAAATATGTGGACAAAATCACAGATGAAGAAATTCACTACCTTATGAGGCAACTTGGAGAGACTAACAGAGATGAAGCAATTTTGAGGAGTTCATTCATGAGACAATTAAAGGAAAATGCTGAGAAGGGAAAGAAGAAAAACTAAATGGATTATGAAGATTGTGAAGACATTGGAGCAACTTGCAGAAGTTATTCATCAAACTGGTACTTTCAAAATTCAAAGTGCTATTTAAATTTCTCGATTCTATCTGAATAGAAATAATTAAGGGTTTTTGTTATCATCAAGTAGATTTATGCATGTTCATGTCACAGACATAAATAGGGGGAGATTGTTAGGAATCTACATGTGATTTGATGATAACTTTAATCTTAGAATCATAGAAATTTTAATTGATGTAACTGATCAATTGATATGAAAGTTATAAATATCAATTGATCAGGAAACCATTTATCAGTTGAAGTGTTTAT
>QRFB01000295.1:86971-103798 GCA_008931105.1 Oenanthe javanica
TATCGGTGTTATGAAGAGAGGTTTTGGTGTGTCTTTAACAACATGTTAACATGTGGGACCCCTTGCACTTTTTCTGAACGGGGTTATGTTGCTTGGCTTTCCTATAGATTTATTGTACTCGAATCCTATTCCAACTTTACGACTTATTTCTTGTTGGTCAACTAGGTTCTTTACAATATACGAGGAATTCTTATATGCAAGACACTTCTTCTTTTCTTCTTCTATCTGGTTTCTGAGATTGGCTTCTGTTACAACATGACAACTGACTTTACTGACTTGAACAACTAAGTCTTCAGTCAACTTGACAGTCAACTTGTCATGATTTCTTTTTAACTGTTTAAAAACTTCAGTCTCATCAATTAACTCTTTGACTTTGAGTCTGAGTTTCTTAACCTTATCTCTTTCGCCATCTAGTTCTTTTCCTAGCAGAGCAAACATCTTAGGGCAAGAAGGATTTACCTCTATTCCTCCTTGACGGGTGGGAGACAGTGATTCCTCGGATGAAGCCATAAGAGCAAGATTTCTTAGCTCTTCCTCATCATCATTATCTGAGTCATCCCAGCTTCTGCCCTCTGCTAGATTGGACTTACCTTGATGCTTTTTAACGAGCGCATCATACTTCTCATTACAGTTGAAGCAACGAAACTTTCTTCTATCAACTAAGCCGGTCTTGTAGCCGCTCTTTGATACTGCTTTCGAAGAACCTCCTTTTTGGAATCTTCCAAAATTAGGCTTTACTCTGTAGGAGGAGTTTCTTCAGAATCTCATGTTACCAAACCTCCTGGCAACCATAGCTAGAGATTTATCTTCCAGTTGATCCAGTTCTTCCAGCGAGTAGAACTCACCATCTTCTTGTTTGTCAGAAGTATGTCCAAACTCTGAAACCACATACTCCGTTGAACTGTTAGAAGGTACAACTGCCTTCACTTCTTCTTTCTCTAGCGCTTCTACCATTAATGCCTTGGAGGAAATCAGTACCTTACCTCTCCCATACATCTCTCTGGTTTGGATCTGTTCCAGCTCATAAGTCTTTAAAACTCCGTAGAGTCTTTCGAGGGTAACCTCCTTCATGTCCCTAGATTCCCGGATAGCTGCGATCCTGTGTTCCAGATGCTCGGGTAAAGTCAACAAAAACTTCCTGTTCACCTCCTAATTTTGATAATACTTTCTATTCATATTGAGCTCGTTTATCAGTTTATTTAGTCTCTGAAACACCTCAGAGATACCATCACCAGGGTTGGATCTAAACTGCTCATATTGGGAGATTAGGATTTCCAGTCTATTCTCTTTCACCTCCTCATTCCCCTCATTGATAATCTCTATTGTTTCCCAGACCTGCTTTGCATTCTTGCAGTTGACTACATGATTGTACATGACGTAGTCTAGAGATTCAATCAGTATTAATTTGAGGTTGTTGTCCAGGGACAACTTCTGCTTCCTCATCTGTATAGTCTGTCGGACTTTTCAGAAACTGTCTGTGGGGGATTACGAGCCCATCTACCTGATGTTCGAGAATAACTGATATAGGGGGTTCAACACCTTTGGCCATGACTAATGCGTACTTGGGATTTGCAATCCAGATAAATAGTAGCATTTTATGTTTCCACAAACTGTAGTGTTCTCTGTCGAACTGTGGAATTTTGATACTAGTCACTTTCTGGGTACTAATCTTAATAAGATTTAAAAATTAAGTGTTTCAAAAAATATTTTAATTTTAGACTGAAAACAATTTTTGATCAAAAATAACTTTTAGTGAAAAAATTATTTCGAATAAAAAATTATTTCGAATTAAAAATAATTTTTGATTTGTGTATGAGTTGCGGAATATTTGGTTTGGATTTGATAAAAATATCAATCAGCTCTGATGCCAATTGTTGGTCCCTAATATTGTAGAAGGGGGGTTGAATACAATATCAATAAATTATCATGGAATAATGGATTTAAAAATATTATTTTAAATTCTCACGAAATATTAATTGTAATGAAATACTGTTCAAGTAGAAGATATAATTTTAACTTGAAAAGTTTTATAAAATTAATAAGTAGAAAGTTTATATAACTGTTTAAAAGCTTAGAACGATTTTGACATGAATTGTTCGAGTTTAACAATTATATTCCAAACTTGCATAGAAATCTCTGGATATTACAATGCAAACAAATTTCTGAATTTGAACTGTTTTTTCTAACTCTGAATAATGAAAGCCAAAACCTCATATTTATAGAGGTTGTAAAGATAGTATGACTCTTCCAATATGACTCTTGAAAATAAAGAAATAACCCTTGTATGACTCATAAAAAGGTTGGCATGACTTTCAGAACTCGGTATGACTCTTGAAAATTCGGTATGATTTATATTAAAGTCATATTCGATTTTTCTTTTAATTAAATAAATAAGTATGACTTATTTAATAAAGAAAATAATTCGGTATGACTCTTTTAGAGTCAAAATTCGGTATGACTCTTTAAATTAAAGCTCGGTATGACTTATTAATTAATTAACTAAAAACCATTTCGGTATGACTTTTAATCAAAAAATTTGGTATGACTTATTTGTATAATTCGATATGACTTACTAAATAGTCATTTAAATTATATAAAAAGTCATATTAAGTCATATCTTTTATAATAAATTAATTCTACTTAATTTAATTAGTTAATTTATAAATTAAATTAAATTTAACTTGAATTAATTTAATTAGATAAATTAAATAATCAATTAAACTTTGATAGTATAATTAAAATACTATCTCTGTCTTTTATCACATAGTAGTCAGCTTTGAAGTCTTCCCTTTTCTTCGTCTTCTGTCATAAACCACTTGAGCTCGATGTTGAATAATTATTAATTTTAGTTGACACACAAATGTACTGTCTGGTTCATTTGTGTCATACTATAATAATTATTCTCAATTTAAAACATATAAGTTGTGGTCTTCTGTCATTCTTCTACTTTATTGTCTTTCCTCTTCTTCTGGAATCTTTCTGTAGTAACCACTAGAAATCTTTTATTTCTTCTGTATTTTTAGAAGTACTACTACTTTATTTTTCACTGACACTTGAACATATTAATGAATTTCTTCCAGTGTTGAGTAGTAATCTAATAAAATACTTCTAATACTTAGATCCTTTGTGATTAGTTAACTGTCTTCCTCTTGATTCCTGATTGGTGTTTATTATTTAGTTCTCTTCTTCAGTTAGAGTTGAGTTGTCATCTAATTATTACAAATAGGCCTAGTCATATGCCTTTCAATTTCCCCCTATTTGTTGTTAAACATTTAACACACAAATTCCTAGAGGATAACTCAACTAANATGAAGCAGTTCTATAGGCTTGACACCTGACTTTCTCTTTTTCAATTTTATCCTTTAAAAAAGCTTCAATTTCAACATAGCAGTTGACTCTATTAACTTGAAATGCAACATCTTCAGTTAATTTATCATTTATAAGTTTCAGCTTTTTCAATTCAAAATTCTCATCTGATAAAACTTTGTTTTTGAGAATGAAGACTTTTATTTGATCTCTAGTATCAGTTAAATTCTCACATAGCAATTTAAACATTTTAGGACAGCTAGGGTTTACCTCAATTCCTTGCCGAGGTGGCGATTTTGATCCTTCAGAAGAAGAAGCCATTAGAGCAAGATTTCACATATCTTCTTCTTCGTCATTGTCAGAACATCCCAGCTTTTTGCTTCTACTAAGTATGATCTTCTTTGATGCTTCTTCACTAGATCGTCATATTTCTGTTTAAGCTCGTCATATGAATCCTTCTTTCTTTCCTGCTTGGGCTTTCTACAATCCGTAGCAAAGTGTCCCATTTCATTGCAGTTGAAGCAACGGATCTTGCTTCTGTCTACCATCCATGTCTTGTATCCACCTCTTGTATTAGATGAGCTAGAAGAACCACATCTCTAAAATCTGCTTGCAATAGGCTTGAATTTGAAACTAGGGTTCCTCCTAAATCTTGTATTTCCAAATTTTCTAGCAATCAGAGCCAGATATTCCTCCTCAAGTTGATCAAGTTCTTCCATTGAGTAGAATTCACTTTCAGCTGAATTCATTTCAGTTGCACCAACTTCTGCAACAATGCCCTGATCAATGACTTTGACTGAAGAAGATTCAGTCATAGCTTCTCTGTATTCTGGTACTTCTGCTACAAGAGATGTAGACTTGCTGACCACCTTGCATGTCCCATATATTTCTTTCTATTGAATCTGCTCTAGCTCATAGGTCTTCAGTATGCTATAAAGTCTTTTCAATGAAATTTCATTCATGTCCCTTGACTCCCTGATGGCCGTAATCCTATGCTCTAAATGAACTAACATTGTCAGCAAAAACTTCTCACTGATCTCCTTCTTCGTATAATATTTTCCATTGAGATTTAGATCATTTATCAGTTTGTTGTATCTCTCAAAAACCTCAGAGATACCTTCTCCATGATTTGATCTAAAATGCTCATATTGAGACGTTAAGATTTCCAATCTGTTCTCGCTCACTTCTTTTGTTCCTTCATTCAGTATCTTTATCGTTTCCCAGATGTGTTTAGCATTTTTGCAATTAACAACATGATTGTACATTCCGGGATCAAGGGATTCCACCAAAATTAACTACAGGCTGGTGTCCAAAAAATTCAGTTCCTTTTCTGTTTCAGTGTACTCAGAAATATCTTTTTCAAATTGTCTGTGCGGAATAAGTACACCATCTTTCATATGCTCATGAATGATTGTTATTGGAACAGCAACACCCGTCTTCAAAATATCCTTGTACTTAGTGTTTGCAGTTCGAAGAAACAAAGTCATCTTCCCCTTCCAATGATTATAATTATCTTTATCAAATGGAGGAATTTTAATGTTACTCACTCTTTGAGTACTCATCTTGAAATAATAGAAGATTAAAAAGATTTGAGATTTTTAGGAATTAAAGAGATTTCGAATTTGTAAGAAATTAAAAATTTTAAATTTTTTAATAAATTAAAAGTTTCAAATTTTTAATGAATTAAAAGTTTTGAAATTTTTAATACGTAAAAATATTAGGATCTTGATTTTTATGTCAATCAGATGGCTCNATCTTGATTTTTATTTCAATCAGATGGCTCGAATACCAATTGTTAGGTCCAAATGATTGTAGAAGGGGGGGTTGAATACAATCTCTAATAAATATTAAATTCTGTTTCAGATAATTTTTGATTAAACAATCTTAACTTTTATCACAAAATAATAATCAAAGAAACACAGTTCAAGTAAAATACTTATATTAAACTTGACGTTGGTTACAAGATTAAATCAAAAAATGTTCACTAATTAGCTCTGAAAATTCTAGAATAATTTTGACATGAAATGCTCTTTAGAATTTGTTTTAACCAAAATAAAATGTGATTTGAATTACTTAAACTTCTGATCTAAACTTGTATTTATAGGCAAATCAAACGTGAGAGATTTTTTCCACTCGGAGAGACTTTTTCTGCTCGGGGAGACTTTCTCTTTGTTCGGGGAGACTTTTTTTCTGGAGACTTTCTCCTTGTGAGACTTTTCTTTCTCGGGGAGCATTTTGAACCCTTGGAAGACTTTTATATTCTTGTGAGACTTTTGAAGAAATTCGGGGAGACTTTTGAAGATTTCTCGGAGAGACATTTGAAATGTCTTCCCGAGTAATCAAACTGCCGACCTGAGTTCAGATTGAAATATATATTATTTGAATTTAATTGACATTCTATTTCTTTTATTATATATCTTAGAAATTAAATTAATTATTTTTGAATTAATCTAAGTAAATAGGATACATAATAAATTATCTTTTTGATAATAGAATTAAATTAAAGACTTCTTCATTCTAAAATAATTCTAAATTAATTAATTTCTTAATCAATTTAAGAAATAAATTAATTCTGATTGAATTAATTTACCAATTTAATTAACTAAATAATTTAATCAATTAATAGAGAATTAAATTAAAGTCTTGACTGTACAACCATTGTTGATATATTTCCAAGTATTCCGTTTTCACACCAATGTCTGTAGATGACCACTTCTTCTGTAGTAAAGAACATTATCTGTATTTTGCCAACACTCTGTGTACTGTCTGGTTCACGAGTGATTCACAACAAATAGAATTCTCCACTTGACTTTTATAATGTGGTTCAGTTCTGCTCCTTCTGACTTGACTACTTCTGATGTCACACAAATTGAAATCTTCTGACATTGCAGCTTCTTCAAACTTAAATACACCACTGAGGCATGATCAATTAAATTGAGATTCTTTCAAAGTAGTACTACTTCAAGTCTGTAGATTGACTTTGATCTTCTTTTTCTTGTCAAATAATACCTGTTGAAGATTCCTGTGACAGATAATATATTTACTTACAAATTATTTATGTTTCAGTTGAGTTGTCATCTCTCTTAAGCAAATAGGCTTCTAAACATATGCCTTTCAAAATGCTCTAGTTATTCTGAAACTTAGCAATCTCAGCCCCCAATCTCATACAAACCACCTCACTCCGACGACTTTTCAGGTAAAAAAATCAACCTGGATCTTAATTATGGCGATGGACTTCAAATTTTGTTGTTACCAAATTCCTCCATCAACAAATTGGTGCTATAAGGAGTGGAAATCCACATCTTAGGAGGAAAGATGTTACATCAAATCTAGGGTTTTAAAATTTTCATGGTGGACATCATAGACGGCTATGAGAGACATCAAAGGGGAAGATACTGAAAAAGATTTGTATGGGTTGTTGGTATTCAACGGGTTATGGTTCTCATCATGATTTGAAGTATATGGTTGTTGGCATACAAACCACCACGCTCCGGCGATAATTCAGCCCCGCTAGGTCTTTTTCCGGCAAAGAAGTTCGATATTTGTGGATTACCAGATTTCTCCATCAACAATAAAAATAAAAATAAAAGTGACTTATGAGTAATTTATAACATATAGATAACTTTTATCAAAATAGGAAAATAAAAAAAATAAATTACTGAAAAAAGTACATAATACGTACTTCTAACTTTAAATCAGTTTCTAGCTTAATTCTAACTTTAATTCAGCTTCTGACTTATTACACAAATAAACATTTGTCAACTTAAATTCGAAATTAGCTATAAGCTGTGCTTGGCAAAAAGGCTCTAAGTGTTAAGTTTCCTCGCTTTTGCATCCTGGTTTTGTTATGACTCTGGTGATGGTGTTATTAATGCCGGATGTGGTAGCATCATGGTCACGAAACAATAGGCGGCTACAAGCCTACAAGTGCGTGCACCGTGCACGCATCATGCATGCATTAATTTGTTTAGTGTGTGTGTCCGTGTGTAACTAATGACAACGATAACCAACTCAAGTAGCTAGCTATATATGTAATTATGTATTTCTTCCTCGGTCCCGTCTTTTTTTGATTTTTTATGATTAAATTGACTAATGTGTTACTAAAAATTAGAAATTATTTTCTTATAATTTTAAAAAATTAAAAAATACATTTTAAAGTAGATTATATATAGATTCTAATAATATATTTTTTTTAATTATATATTATTTTTAAATTATAATAAAAAATTAGTTAGTTTGACTGCACAAAAAACAATGAGGACAAGTAATTAGGAACTTATGGAGTATTATATTACTATCTTATAATCCGTGCTTTTCTATTAATAAATTATATATTAATTATTTTATATAATTTAAATATTTCATTTGATATGATAATTTGTTTTATTATTAATTTCTTTTAAATAAATAAAAGAGTTTTAATAGTGATGCGATTGAGTTAAAATGTGAGTGCAATGATATTAAATCTATACTTCTATTATTAAAACCGCAAGGGTAAATGTTTGGTCCGTCGTCGGTCTGGTCCTTTTGTGTCCCACTTAACTTCAAATACACGTGTGTCTTCTACTCAATTTCAAATACATTATTTTAATCAGTAAACAACCATGTTTTAATTTACTCAATAGTCAACCTCTTTAATTTATTTAATATCATAGTTTATTAATTAAATTTTATGAATATTAAAATAATATTATTATTTTATGTATATTAATTAAATTTTATTATTGTGCTCTATCTATATTGTATATATTTTTATATTATATTACACTAAACGAACTTTCTTTTTAATTAGAATATAGAGTTGTACTAGTATCTAATAGCATGTTTAAATTTTCTAATCGCTCAAACAGTTTAATTTATTTAAAATTAAACTTTTATAATAAAAAATTTTGAATATTAAAATTATATTAATATTTTTTGTATATATTAAAACATAATCTTTTATTTAAATTTTAATTAATATATTTTTTAATATATTCGAAACTCTTTTTATTAATAAAAAATTATTAATGTTTTGCAAAGAGTATTAATCTATGTTAATTAATATAAATATATAACAATATATTCCAAATGGCCGGGAATGCCACTTTCCTTAATTGATTTCCAAAATTATCGTTTTATGGTGAATGCAATGTGTTTTGAATTTTATTTTTTTTTACATTTTTAAAATTACATAATAATTCATTTCAAGGGATTTTCTCCCAATATTACATTACATTTTATTAATATTTTATTATTTTAGTTCATAATTAACGGAGAAATAATAATGTAATTTAATATTTTTTTTAAAATTTACATAATATTTCATTATAAAATATATTATAATTCTAAAATAATATTTTATTTCAATTGTAATTGGTTTAAGAATTTATTTCATTATTTTATTAATAAAAATATGTTTTCTCGTAATATTTCACTTCATAATTAATGGGGAAATAATAATGTAATTTAAGAATTTATTTCAATACTGTCGGGCATCTGGTACTCACATATTTCGAATGCATTCAAGGGTATACATCCCAGAGCCATATGACAGGCCACGTGCAGATCATCATCCTCATCATAGTCCTCCAGCATATAAAATCGGGCATACGGCTCCCATGTTAGCCAATGTAGCTGAAAGCTGTCAAAATCCCCCCGGTACTGACGTGTGTGATGATGGGGGTTAAACCTCCTAATCGCTACAGGCTCAGACCATGCCAGTGCCCTTGGCCAGACACGCTCCATCCCTGGTGCAATCTCGGGACGCCCGGGCAACAACCTCTCATATGCCCATAACTGAAGTAACATAGCACACCCATTCAGCGAGGTGCATGACTTATTCGCAGCTTTACACAAACCACGATAGAGATATGCCAGAACAGCGGCACCCCAAGCATAGCCTATGATATCATCTGTCGTCTGTATGACCTGTAAATATCTTGGATGCACAATATCCCTGGACGGTGTAGGGAAGAGTATACCTCCAATGATGTAGAAGATGTATCCCCGGGTATACACAACAGGATCCTGCTCCATGTAACCATCCTCATCAGCCTCCCGCATCCGACCATACCTCTCCCGTAACTTGGCTAGACTAAGTCCACCCCTCTTCGACCATAAATTCTCGCGGTGGTATCCCGTGATCCCCTATCCTCCCACTGTCTCATCCAATAAGCCTTCGGAGCATCAAGCTCCGTAGAAGTAAGTGCACGGCCAATGATCGGCAACCCCAATATCATGTAGACATTCTCCAACGTGATAGTCATCTCGCCGAATGGAAAGTGGAAAGAATTAATCTCTGGCCTCCGCCTCTCCACCAGGGTTGTAATCAACGCAATATCATTTTGCGGTACTGATCGGGGTTCAGCAAATACCCCAAATACCCCGAAACCCCAAGCATCCGGTAGATGTCTCTGCGAATCCTGTAACACCCAATCACCCTGTCTCGCAGTGAGCTGTCTGATATCTAACCTATTTCTATCAGCCCCACTACACCATATATGATGACCTATACCAACACCTAAAAAAAGTGTAAGAATAGCTGAAAAATGTTGCTGTAAGTCAAAAAATAGCTCACGACAACATTTTTTCAAAATTTGCTGGTGTTGGATATTGCAGTGCTACCGTAGGTGTCTACGGCAACACTTTTCAAAGCTACAGCAACACCAACTTTTGTGTTGCAATAGACAACCTATGACAACACTTTTTTTTGTCTATAGCAACACCTTAAACAATGTTGCAGTAGACCTGTAGCAACACCTTATAATCTATTGCAACACCAAAAAATATGTTTCAGTAAACCCTATTACAACAACATTTCTCCTATTGCAATACGGGAATGTATAACACTTATTTTATTTTAGCAACACATTTTTAATCATTGCAACACTTATTTTTTAAACACTTTTTATATTTTAGCAACACATTCTCATTTAATTGTAAAATTTATTTTTTAAACACTTTCCATATTTAATAACATTGTTTTTATTTTTACCAACACATACAATATAAATACTTTTGTAGATTATTACCCTGTAATAAAACATCTAAAATCTAAATTCTAATTGCAAATATAGAAACTTCAATAGAGATTAAATTTAAAACAAATACTGTCTAACAAAATTTTCAAGTCACATCATCCCAAGCCAATCTAAATACATATTCCACAACCGTTACAAACCATATTTTTAACTAATATATACTTGTATGTACTGTGAAGAGTCCTATTCCGATTCTACATCTCTTCTGTGAACTCAACAGTCTTTGGCACCTGCAAATGAAGTGACCAATAAGTAATATGCAAGACTTTGCAGGTAAAGGCCACACAATATAATATGCAGAGACACTTTAATTAGCTATTATATTGTCTACATTAACAACCTTGAGTATGATACAAACGAGATATTGACACACTAATAGTATACTGTTATGATCCTTGTGTGCAAGATTTATATCGTTTAGGCATTTTAATACACACCATTTTATTTGACACTTTGACTTTGAGATAACTTCACCTTGCCACCAATACAACAGTACAAAGTAACTAAATAAGGAGAAATAAATATAGCTTAGGAAAACTGGAGAACCAAATATTTTTGAACCTGTCTGTTACTCAAACCTCGTTTTGAAATTGCACCAAATTTCAGAATTTGTAAAACAGAATATCAGCACCTCAATCTTTGCCCAATGTTCATGCACTGAAAACTGATCCCAAAAATGGATTTGGGTCATATGCCTGTAGTGGAAGAATTCATCTCTTATCTCTTTTCTTTGATGTGGATCCGCTGTAGGAAGATACATGATGATGCCAACCTGTGTAACAAAATGAGAGATGCAATTTCTTTAATAAACTATAAAAAGCTCCTATGTACATCAAAACACACTAATCACCTCAAACTACAGTTAAACTAAATTTAGATACTATCATACTTCAAAAGAAAAAAGGGATTTGATGTTTAGTTGTGCTAATACACAACCGAGGCCTATTTTAACCTTCTTTCCCTCCACTCTAGCTTGAAAGCTAGAATAAACACTTGCAAGTCTTCCCTCCTACTTTGATATATTATATTACTCTTGGCATCAAAAAATAGTGTGTTAGAAATTAATAACACATTTAATCATCATTTATAACTACATATATATGCTGCCTGCCTGCGTAAGCAAGAGTTGCGCACACATTTGACCTCATTTGCTTCCATTGAAAACATTAATTTTAAAGAAAACTAGTTCTAATTGTGTCCACATATGTTGTCTTTTGAACACATTATCACAGTATGTGAGTCATGTACGCATCTCCAAGGTATATTAAATATTATTAATGCAAACAAACAAATGATGTATGCTGTGACACTACATCACACCCTAAGTTATTACGACTGTATGATGCATCTCTTGCTAAACGTTACATCTTCGTTATAACTACGCTTTAGCTAACTCAAAAACACCAATTATTACGAAAAACAGCATCAGCAATCAACAGGTTTTCATGACGGGGGAGACATACCTTATTCAGCTTCTCCCATACCAGATCAGGATGGTTTATATAACCTTGGTCTGTTGCCAAAAAATATAGCTGACCACCAAGCTGCATATAAAATTTACAATCAGTTAGATTCCCAGAAAATTTATTTTGAAGGAATCCAAGCTTTAACTTTTCTACTTATTTCACAAGAATTCAGAAATAGCTGACATTAGCAGAGATGCATCATTATTATTCAGAAAAAATTGCCTAAAAATTACTACAGCTACATATATTACACAGATCTCGTTTACAACTGACCTTAAACGTAGTATTGAAGTGATTATTACGAAAAAAATTACACATAGCTCCCGCTCTTTTAGTTCCTCTTACAAACAGATAAAGCTGTAAAAAGTTATAAGTATAACGATTAACCGAGCAGGTATAAGAGATTCATCCTAAATACTTAACATCTGGCCCAACTTGAGTGCCGCACCCTGCATTCTAAATACAAATATATAAACATCAGTGCTACGAGAAAGAGAGAGAGAGAGAGAGAGAGAGAGAGAGAGAGAGAGAGAGATGACCTGTTTGAGATTTCCAGTACGTAGTTTCAATCATATAAATCGCAACAAACACCTATATTTTCAAATTATTTTAACTGAATATATATAGAGAGAGGGGAAAAAGATAATAGATAAAAAGAATGGGAGAGTAATACAAGTATACAGTTCGGGTTTTTTCTTCCAGCATTTTGATTTTATCAAAAATTAGTTAGGAACTTAAATTGTTAATATTAAACTTATTGGTATGAATTTATTATTTTAATTAATTTTTATTAATCAATAATTATTACAAACTGTTATTTTCTTTATTAAATGTCCTATTAATTTCAATCAAATTTTCTTTATTTTTCACATACTACTATATTTATTTTTTAAATAAAATCTATTCGTTTTAAATTTATTAAAAAAATTTAATGTTTATAAAATAAAAAAATACATTTATTTGATAAACTCTTAAAAAACTATTTTTTTTTAAATATTCAATTTTTAATTTTGGGTAAAAAATAAAATATATTTATTTATAGTCCATAGCAACACAAGTTTTTGACCCTCCCAATATTTTGATATAAGCCTGCTTCAATTTTAAGTTTTTGTAACACTTATTTAAAGGCCAACTGTAACACTTTTTTTCATGTTACAGTAGATACCTGATTATGTCTATGGTAACACTTTGCTTGTAACACCGGAAAAAGTGTTGTTAAAATACATATATCGTGTAGTGCCCCTGCCAGATAGCTGCACTAATATGATCGTCATGTTGGTTTAGGAGCGATCTATCAAGAGGTCGACACTGCATGTCCATGGTATCTGCAATGTTTCAAATTAAAAAATAGGTTAATGAAACGAACAAGTAATGTGTTTAAACATGAATATAAGCAATTACTTGACGTATTCAACTAATTGAAGAGAATAATTGAACAAACAATTAAGTAATGAAAAATAGGTTAATGAAACGAACAAGTAATGAGCCAAGTGTTTGATAATTCTGTTGCTGCAACATGAGGGTTTGGCGCCTTGGGGGTGTTCCAAATACTTTTTACCAGTAACTATACGTGTGCATAGTTTTTAACTGATAAATAGTTTATTTACCAGTAACTACTGTTTTTAAATTTTATAATTGTGCAGGTCTACTAGCTTCTTCACATATAGAACTTGTTCAATGCTTTAAGAACAATAGGTGTGTTGTTTACGTTTGTAGAACATTAACTCCATAAAACAAGCAGCAAAATTGCCTCGGATACGTGTAGATAGTCTTCGTAACATACTTGCAAGTGTGTGCATACGAAAAACAGTTTCTGGCTTCTACCTTAATTTTTGTTTAAGTGAACAAGAAATATCTTGTGCAGCTCTTTTAATCAATTTTTTTCTAATGTACAGAGCGATTGTCAAGCTGTGTAATCACTAAATCCTGTTGACAGAGGCATATTAACTTCTACCATATGATTTGTAATAGGTTTTTAGCAGCTCTGATGCCTGTCATTGGACTAGAACTTTTTCTCAAGCTTGTAATTTTGGATGGTACTAGAGTTGATATTCGCAATTGGACCTGCAATATGCGAGTAACTAACAAAATTTACAACTTATCAAACTCACGTATACCAAAGATCTCTTGGTTTAGCTGTATCGTATTCATATTTTAAAGCAATTTGTACGCATATATATAGAATCACTTTTCCTGGATCTTTGAGCCACATGTTTCTCTTAGAACTTCAAAGTTACATTAAACAATATCACATGCTAAAGAATAGTGCTGCAAACGTAATCTTGTATATTTCTTCATCTTGTGAAACAAAAAAAGTCTCTTTTTTTTTGTTCAACGAAAGGAGTCGTTTTTAGTTAAGCTAATTAAAGGGTTAAAAGATATAACCTTGATCAGTAAACTTCAGACAGAAGGGTCTATGCACATTTTTTAACCCATGCTAACCTAACACAAATTTAATTTTAAAAGGTACAGTTCAACTACTAAATCCTTCTGCAGAGTAAACAAAGTGTGTTGTTTGCAAACTAGTAACCCAAAGTTGGAGAATCCTTCTGCAATGGGGAATTTTTTTTTTTGCTTTGTCAGAAATAGAAGGATCTGAATTTTTTTCCCACAACCAGAAGCAAAAGAGATTTCGACTAACAGGACTATGAATGAAGTGCACACTCACCCCACCCCCCTCCTTCCCTCCCTCCCTCATACAACCTACTTCGGAATGGTATATAAGGACGTGCGTGATCTGATTTGATTGTATTACAAAAACAAGAATCGCTCAAATCTAACACAATTTCTATTGTATTTATATGCACTCTAGTCGATGTTATAACAAAGGTATATTGGATTTTCTAAGGAGCTTAAGACCCAAGTAACTTCTTCCATCTAGCATATCCAAGAACCAGGAAGAAAATTAAAACACAAACAGCTGTTACAATTCCAACGAATGTGTTGAAAATCCCCTATGTGTCGTATAATGAACAAGGAATATTGTTCATTCCAAACATCCCAGCTACTAGAGTCTCCACAGCTATAGCAAACGATGCAATTGTCAACGTCAGCTGTAGTTGAATAAGTTCATTCCGCTGGTTGTCAAGTTGGATGTTTACATAGTCCTCTGTGTCGTCAATGTACTCACGAACCTGCAGGTTTAACATAATGTTAAATGATAAGGAGGGTAACCAGAATAATGTTGTGCTAGAGTCGTTGATAACACATATAACACTGTCTCTTCGGCTCTTGCCAAATCAAGAATTTTTAGCTATGTCTACAGGAAAAGGGTGAGTGTGGTGGTTGTCTAATCGCAATCAATGCTAAGTAATATAACTTGTGTTTTTTCCTTAACCACTGCTATTGGTTCTTGCAATCATAGTATTTAGGTTGTGGTGATAAACAACAAAGCATGTATGATTAATTTTTGTATAAAACCAAAGTATACATGATTCTATCATCACCAACCACCACCAAAGAATAAACTGAAAATGTATGATGTGTCATCACAATCTCATTGACCCGAAGAATAAACTGAAACAAATCCCTGCTTTTAGAGTTTGAGGAGAAAGTTGGTCCAACAGTATCTTATGGTGATGGCAACATAGGAAGAACACTGGGATATAGCAACATTTTGATTGGAAATGTCATCATTGAAAATGTAGCTCTAGTTGAAGGACTCAAGCATAATCTGTTAAGTGTGAGTCAAATGACAGACAGAGGTTATTCTGTGGAGTTTCATGTAACACATTGTGAAGTCAAAAGCAAAAAGGCTAGCAAAGTGGTTCTTATTGGTCACGTACATAACAACCTATTTGAAGCTAGCTTGGAAATAAACTTTGATGGTCCCTTAACTTGCTTACTTGGAAAAGCATCATCTTTGGAAAGCTGGAATTGGCACAAAAAGTTGTGTCACTTGAACTATGGAAATATAAATGAGTTAGTCAAGAATGATCTTGTGAGAGGTCTTCCAAAAGTTCAATTTCATCCTGATGGACTCTGTGATTCTCGTCAAAAGGCAAAATAAAAGAAGACATCTTTCAAGAGCAAAACTAAAAACTCTATTGAAGAACCTTTTCAACTATTGCATCTTGATCTGTTTGGCCATGTAAACATAATGTCTATTGGAAAGAAGAAATATACTCTGGTGATAGTAGATGACTACACAAGATTTACATGGGTGTACTTCTTACACAAAAAGGATGAAACAACTGAGATCATTTTTGATCATATTTCCATGATTGAGAATGGATCACTGCTCAAGGTAAAGAATCTAAGGAGTGACAATGGAACAGAGTTTAAGAACTCTGCAATGGAGGAATTCTGTTCAACCAAAGGAATCACTCAACAAAATGGTGTAGTTGAGAGAAAGAGCAGAACTCTCATTGAAGCTGCAAGGACTATGCTGGAAGAAGAAAAAATTCCTACTTACTTCTGGGCAGAAGCTGTAAACACTGCATGCATTACTCAGAATTGTACCTTGATAAATAAACATGGAATGACTCCATATGAAATGATGAAGGGAAGTAAGCCAAATGTGAAATACTTTCACATATTTAGAAGCAAGTGTTTTATTCATAAAACACAGCCTAAGCAGTTGAAAAAGTTTGAACTCAAAGCAGATGAAGGTATTTTTGTTGGTTATTCCACAACCTCCAAAACTTCTTCAAAGGTATTCAAAGTCTTTAATCTGAGAACCAAGGTAGTCATGGAATCCATAAATGTCTCTTTTAATGAAACAAAGATAACATGACTACATGATGCAGAAACTCTGTGTTAGTCCCAAATATCGTAGAAGGGGGGTTGAATACGATATTGTCCAATTTATAAAATATTCGCGGAATGATTTGCTATGGACTAGTTGATAGTTCGAACTGATATTAAATCAAACACAAGGTATGCACACAGTTAACACAAACACAGTTCGTTCGGGGAATATATCGTTTTATTAATATAAACCACGAAGGTGCTACACAACTCTAATCCGTAGATTAGCTTCAACTGATTCACTAGTACAGTTACAATATAACAACAACAATCAATACGAACAA